>PVLA01007809.1:0-98932 GCA_004027455.1 Hydrochoerus hydrochaeris
GAAATATGTGTAATTCATTTTGAAAACATGGTGGGAAGAGCTGTGATGGAGAAAAAAACCCAATCTGACTCTGATTTGATATTTGTGAGAGCTGAGTAATGACAAGAAGGGCTTTACTTCACGCTTCCCTGCTTTTATATGTGTTACTATCACCCCTAATAAAAGCACTAAGAATTTTAAGAAGACAGATGACACCAACTCATGTCTCACGCTTTTGGGTACTCCAAAACCTTCCTTTTTGAAAATAAAGCATACAGAAGGTATTTCCTGATGCTAACTAATACCTGATTTTAAAGTATACAAAAACCTAAGCATCTGATCCTTGCCTAAAAATGTAAGAATATTTTACTCAGGAATCATTTTTTCTGTAGCAGTAGGAAACCAATCTGTAGCACTGAAGTAGGTACAAAGATATGTGGACACTGGAGACACAACAGGAGGGAAAAGAGAAAGAGTGCAGGCCAGGCGTGCTCGCGAGGGCAGCCCAGGGAGCGGCCAGGAGCACTGCAGCAGCGCGGCGGACAGATGACACGGGTGTCCTTCTACAGTGCGTGCCGCCCGAGTCGGAGAATGTCTAACAGAAACTGTATGTGGCTGATGGTTTCTGTGTTTTGGTTTTAATATACTTTCGTTGAAATTTTTTCTCAGGGCTGGGGATTTAGCTCAGCAGCATAAGCACCTGCCTTGCAAGTGCGCGGTTGAGAGTTCGATCACCAGTACTGATTTTAAAAAAAATTTTTTTTTCTCTCATTACACAGTTGAAGTAGGTTCTTAAAAATGTGAACAGCTACCAAATATGATCAGAATCTAAACAGAAACATGAAGAGCCGGGAGGCCCTGAAAGTCCCTCTGCCACACAAGATCACTGCTGCCTGTATCTGACATGCCTACTGTGAGCAGCCTTGCTACTGACCACTAACAGTAACATTCCAGTAAGAGTCCACGCTGACCCTGCTGGCCCCCTTCCTGCAGAGTTTAGAAATGGGCACGGGACCCAACCTACAGAGATGGAGGCTGCGGAGACTTTCTGGGGAAACTGACCCAACTTCCCAAAGGGGACAAAAAGAAAGGCGCTTCTCAAAACTTGCTGTATTCAACTTGCTGTAAGATCCATCACTATGTTATGTGCTGAAGAAAGGGCAAATGTGATCTGTGAACTGCATAACCACAGCAAGGCAGAGATGCAATGTGAACTTAACGCATCTCAGAATCAGGGAACTGCAGCCAGCAGCCTTCATGGGAAGCCAGCCCAGGAAGGACAGCGACACCCAGAGGGTCTCTGCAAAGCCCAGCCAGTCGTGGGATGCGATGCCAATCAGAGCACCCTGACTGACATGGGGATCAAAAGCAGGAGCCTCGGTACACTGCGTGAAACACAGGAGGGCACAGGGCACAACACAAGGTTCCAAGCAGAAAGTACTAGCCATTTTGATCTTCTGAAGGAAAAGCTGCACTTCTGGTTCGCTTTGCTTTTTTCTGAGACAAGGTCTCACCATACAATTCAGGCTGGCCTTGAACTATGTAACCCAAGTGGCCTCAAACTCACAATCTTTCTGCCTCAGCCTCCCAAATGCTGGGATTACAGGTGTGTGCCACCACACTCAGCAGGAAAAGCTGTTTTGTTTTTTGTTTTTTAAATAAATCTTTTTATTTAATACTGAGTGCTGGGTTTGAAACCAAGGTACCATGCATATAATTCAAGCAATCTACCACTGAACTACATCCCGAGCCTAAAAATCCTTTTAAATAAATATAAATGCTAACTAAATGTTCATCACTGGATGAATAGAAAAACCATGACACAGGTACACCATGAATTATTCAGACTTAAAAAGGAAGGAAATTTAACACAAGAGACATCAGGTTTGTGAAGTTAGCCAGTCACAAACAGCTAAGCGGGGCACAAGTCCATCAGCCTGGGGTAGAGCAGTCCAACACACAGAGAAAGGGAGCAGCCAGTGGCGCTGGGCTGGGCTAGGAGGGCGCGGGGAATCCCTGCTTACTGGGCAGAGCTGTAGTTTCACACAACAGAGCCATGAGTGTGCATCGTGTTGGTGGCTGCACGACAGTAATATATTTCATGTCACTCAACTATATGCTTAAAAATGGTTAAATGGCAAATTTTATATTCTATATATTTTACAATTTGTTTAAAGTATATGGTGGTCTGAAAAAGAAGTATAAAATTCCCTAAAGCATTAACATTTCTAAGATGCTATTTAACAAAATAAAAGGCCAAAAGAAAATTAAGAAATAAAAATGTATTAAAGAAACTCTTACGATTTACCTGATGGCTAGGACCGACGCGAATTTCCCCCTGAGTACTGTTCAGCCTCCTGTGATTAAAAGAACAGATCAGGTTAGCACAATATGTTTCTGATATTAATAATCGCACATTCTTCCACACTTCAAATAAACAAGGGACAACTCAAAATGAATTACTGCCACTGCCCCATACGTGCTCAGTGGCCTAACTGCCCTTCTTCCTGCAGCCCAAGGGCTGTGGCTCCCTCCTGGGGAGCTCCCCACTTTGTAGGGCTGGCCACTTGGACAGTGCAGTCCCATCAGGGAGAGCCTCCCCTCCTAACACACGGCGCCCCTCATCACGACAACCTTCACCAGACACACACAAGCTAGCTGGTGTGCCTAGCATTCACACTGGGCACTTGTCACTCCACAACCACTGGATCTAACCTGCTCCAAGCCAGGAGCTGTCCCAGATGTGTGGGGTAAAGCAAGGAGCAAAACAGTGCCCTGCCTCTTAGAACTACACTCTAATTAGGGAAACAGAAGTAACAGACCAGATGATGATGAGTGCCAACAGGTGACAAAATGATTTTAAAACTAAATTATTTTTTCAGTACTGGTAGGAATGACATAACATTTTTATAATCCTTTCTACAGGACAATGAGAAGTGCTATTAATAAACTGAAACACAAGCAGAGAAGAGGAAGTGAGGGAAAGCGTCCAGCGGGCGGGACTGAAGGGGTTCAGCTCCCTTGGCCCGCACCACGCCTGCCACACTGGCAAAACACCTTCCCTGCTCCAAAACCAAAACAGCCAGGCTCTGCTAAAAAGCCACCTTCCCAGGAAGCCTTTTTCTTGCCCACTCTGCCACACGCCACTTCACCTCAGAGTGGGTAAGGTCCCCTCCTCACTCATTCCCTCACGAACTACTTGCTTTTTTGGTTCAAGGCCCTGTACAGGACACTGGCTGAGCAAAAGCAGAAATCTGGCTCTCCACGGGGCTCCAGCAACTGCAATCCAACTGCCTGTGGACCACCTCAGGAGCCCTGCCCCATGCCCAGCTGCCCACAGAGCTTCAGGCTTTATGCAGAGATGATCCCAGAAGTAGCACAGTTCTAAAGAGTGCTCTAAAGGTGACAAGAGCCCAACAGTAGGGCAAGGGAGGACCTCTCCCATGGGACTGACCCTGCCGGAGTGGCAGGCTGAGGAGGATCTTGTAGAACTGGCAGGGGCACCCAACTAGTTCTCTCTGGTAGGATAACGACACATGGGAAACAGACAGCAGTACAAGATTAGGCGCTGTTTCAGGAGGCAGGCAGAATCGAACTGACCAGAGGCTATTCTAACAGTGAGTACCTTCTGGAAAGCAAGCAGCATTAACCACTATTCCCTTCCGGTGTGTTCGCTTCTTACCTAGCTACCCAAAGTTCTGGCCTTTATTTCCAAATACTTTCCAAATGCTTCCCTGTCCATAAGTAGGTCTAGTCAAAACACATTACCTCAGGAAGCTCGAGCCATGGCCCAGCCTACAGCTCCCCTTCAAATTTTTGCAGAAGGTCTCTATTAATTTAGCCTTTATAAACGGTTGATCATAAAATCATCTCATATCATTGCTACATACACCATTAAAATAACACGTCATGATAATAAAGCCAACCCCTAAAAACCTAAGTAGAACTACTCATATTCCACTTATTTTAATAGGAGGCAAATAAGTAATACACTAGCCAGGTATGATGGTGCAAGACCTGTAATCCGAGCTCTTGGGAGACTGAGGCAGGAGGACTGCAGTGAGTATGAGGCCAGCCTGGGCTGCACAGTGAGTTCATAGCAAGCCCCTATATTCAAAACAAAACAAGACATAAACCCTCAAAGTAACTAATACACTAATAATGATACAAGTGAAATTCTCCCAAAAGTTTTTAAGGGCGTGGTAAGATCCTAAATTAGAAACTATCTTTTTCTAAGTTTATGTAAAGGAAGAACATTAGTAAGATACTAGGTTACAAAACCCTAAGATAAAGATAAGGCAAGGACGCTTCTTTAAAAACTTACTTAAAAATCAGTCTTGGTAACAAAAGCACTGTTAGACCATATGTGACTTTTAAATATTAGGGTTTCCTAGCAAGAAACGCAACAAATATTTTTGAGTAGTGCTAGGAATGAAAGTACAGAAAATGGCATTCTGCTACCATAGCCAACAACTACAGAATACAGAATAAACGGTAGAAATAGTTTTTAGGTAAAGGGTAACTTTTAAAAAGCCGGGCGCTGTGGTGCACACCTGTGATTCAGCACGCAGGAGGCTGGAGGAGGAAGAGGACTGCCATAAAACTGAGGTCAGCCTGGGCTTTGCAGCGAGTTCCAAGACAGGCTAGAATACAGTGAGACTGTCTCAGAAAGCCAAAACGAGACACAATTCCAAAGAGATAATAATAAAAAAATAGAAAAAGCAGAATTAGAGACAGCAGGATGCATCTGGCAAAATAAATAAATAAAACCGTCTGAATACAAACTAAAGAGAAAAGACAGGAAGCTTGGAGACTGGCAGCTCTAACCAAAATTGCACCGCCCCGCCATCAAACACTTTTCTCTTCACTGGCTGCCTTCACTGCTTGGCAGGAGAAACTGCCACACTAAAAGGCCAAGGACAACAGGCTGCAAGAGGCTGAGGGAGGGAGGAGCACTCTGCTCTAATTTGGGTATCTCCAACTCTGCCCACCCCGGCACTGTATAAGCTTTTAGAGAATTTCTTCTAGAATCTAAGTTCATGCCTGTCACTCTCTGTACATTTAGGGTACATTTAAAGTTCCTAAGCTTCATGAGCATTTCTAGACTACTAATGCAAAATGTGACCCCCTCCCCCCCCAAAAAAAATCACCAGAAATTAATTCTTACATATGGTATCATGCTAGGCATGATGGTGCACACCCGTAATCGCAACACTGGGGAGACTGAGGCAAGAGGACTGCCACAAGTTTCAAGGCTAGCCTGGGCTACTAGTAAGGACTACACATCAAAGTCCTGTTTCAAACAAACATCCACAGCTTGTAGTAAGCTAAACCCTTAATCATCACATGATGAAACTAGTACTCTTTCTCCCAACATGGCAAATCTCAAACTTTCAGATCTCAGAACCCTTTTAAATTCTAAATTAACGAGCATATCAAGGATTTGTATTTTGGAGAAATTTCAAAATATTTATTAACTTAAAACCAGCAAGAATCCCATTACATAATATCTTTATAAACAGTAACTATTTCCAACAACAGTGAAGTTGGGCATGGTATCACAGGCCTGTAATCCCAGCAAACTGGAAGGCTGAGCAGGCAGTTCCCAAATTTGAGCTCAGTGTGGACAACTCAGGGAGACCCTACCACAAAATAAACACCAGGCTTGGGATATAGTTCAATGTGAAGGCCCTGGGCTCAAAAAAGAAAAAAGGAAAAAAGGAAAGGAAAGTGAAAGCAGGCACTGTTACTATTTTGCACATAAATCTCATAAATATCTTAACAAAAGTGAAATGGACTCTTCCATCTGCTGTTATATTCAGTTTGTTGCAAAAATGGTGTTCTGGTTAAAGTACATTAAAAAAAAAAAAAGACAGCCCCACACAGCCCTGGAAAGGGACAGAGGCAGACTACCTTAATGTGGCCTTTGATACCACACCGAGACTTAACCAGAGATAAGTTTCTCAAAGGCTGGTACACAGTGTGAATCTAAAACCTTCCCAATAATCAACTGGACTCTTACGCTGAACGCAAGGTTTGTTTTGACCTAAGGGTGGACTGTCCACTCAGATATGGTTCTGTGATGTCACCCATTGGTTCTACAGAAAATGCTGGTTCACTAAGTTCTGCAAACCTTCCAGATATGTAACTCATGTTATAGTAATTTTTTAAAATCACACTCATTAATAACACCACTTATCTTGTAAGAAAAATGTTCAAGCTCAAAGAAGCTGTCAAGCCCGTTTGGGGTGGTATGGCTGTAGACAGAGAATGGATTTTCAAAATGTGTGATTCCAAGTCCTGGCACTGGCAAACGTGACTTAATGAGCTCTCAAGGGTCCTCAGGCCTACATGACCAGTGTGCCTACAAGTGGTGCTCACAGAGAACAGGGGCTCCACACAAACAGCTGCTGGCTCCTCACAATGGGCTTCTCAAGACGACCAACAGTGAGCGCTCTCCTCTGCCCTGCAGCAGGACTTCTGCACTGTCTCCCATGCTGTCCAACAAAGTATTACAAAGACAGGAAGTCAAGGTTGGATCTGATAAAAAAGAAATTAACACTGAGGTCCACAAACCACACTCTGAGAAACACTGGTCACGACACACTTTGAACCTATTCTTCAACCCGTCCCAGTGGTGGATTATATCGGAGCAGCTACTCTCTGCTCCAGGTGCTCTACCTCATCTGTCATTTCTAGGTGTTCATTTATCCAGTTCACATTTTGATATTGACAAATGAACACATTAGTATACTGGAACTCAAGTCTCATGCTAACCTGAGTTCAAATTGACAAAGCTACGAATGAGGTTTCTGCTCAGCTGTGTGATGCTGTGCAATGAACACGGTAGGGTTGGGTGATGCCCAGCTGATCATTAATTTAAGAAGGAAAATTCAGCTGGGGTGGTGACATAACACCTGTAATTCCAGTACTTGGGAGGCTGAGGCAGGAGGATCACCAAGAGTACACAGCCTCAACTACACTGAAAATTCAAACCAAAGGCAATTAATTCTAGTCAACATAGACAAAGGACACTACTGTATGAATTAGGAATCCAAAGTGCTATGTCACATCCCAGGATAACACAAGACACACAGCGTGCACATTTCTTTCTTTTCGCCTCAGGGTGTTCATGTCCATTATCCTAAACTCCAGTATATTACAGTTACATGATAAACACAAGCAAAGAAACGCTACCAGCTACCACTCACTAAGTGCTTTCTATCCTTATTCCCAGGAGGCAGGCTCTCTGCTTCATAGAAAAAATAACAATCCTTACTATAAATGAGTCAAACAACTGCCTTACACACTGACACGTACTGGGTACTGGCTATCACGAGTTGAGGAATCTCTCTGTAAGGAGCTGGAGGTGTAGTTCAGCGGGGCAGTGCTTACCTAGCAAGCCCAAGGGCCTGGCGTGGACCCCAGTGCAACACAGGGAGTGATGAACACTCCCTCCTGCCCATAAGGGTGCCCTACTGGACAGGTGCTGGCACAGGAAGAGGGAGCTGGAGCCGAGAAGCTCACACAGCCACCGCATGGAGAAACCAGGCTTCCAACTCAGGCTCAGCTGACTCCACACCAGAGCTCCCCATCACACTCCCTGTGGCAGGGTGACTGAGCGACTGCCTCAATTATACACTCAGTTACAAATATGGGACTCCCTATCCTTTCCTCTATTTCAGTTCTGTGTTCATTTCAAAGACTGCAACAAGACAATAGCAATGGAAAAGCTTTTATAACAAAAGAAAAGTCTGAAAATCATGTTGAAAGAGAACACCTATCAGCTGAAGGGCAATGTTTATGTCGCATTTTTGAAATGACAAGATTCTGAACGTGGAGCAAAGCTTACTGGTTGCCAGTGGTCTGGGATGGGCAGGGAGGAGTGTGAGTGAGCACAGGGCTTAGTTACTTCCCTCATTCCTGGGATAAAATACTCAACACTCAAAAGTTAAAGGCAGAAGGGTTTATTTAGCTCACAGTTTGTGGAGGTCTCAGTGCATAATCAGCTGGGTCCAAGGCAAGGTGGCATGGCAGTGGGGCAACAGTTCATGGTAGTAGAAGGCAGCAAAAGCTACAAGAGAGGCACAACTGTCCCTTGTATTGTATGCTGGCTATGCAGTCCTGGGGTGGGTGTAGCACTCATACCCATAATCTCAGCTAGAACTGTGCCAGCCAATCAGTGGACTGATTTACTAATCACATGCCCTTAATCCCAGCATCACAACCTCCAGATCCAGCCACTGCTGAAAAAGTGCTCTGACAGCATGAGTTTTTGGAAAACATCTAGACATGAACCCTAACAGTCAGATTATGACAGGCTACATTCTGACAGGCCACAGCCACATGTGTGATAAAATGGCACATGACTACATGCACACCCTGTGGTAGTGCCTAAAACTGTGCTATCGCTACATAAGATGCAACCACTAAAAATTTCAAGTTTCTACAAAGTCAAAGGACGAAGTCAGCCAACAAATGTTCAACAGTTTATTAACAGGCAAGAAAGTCAAATGTCAGAAAAGCTGAGTCAACAACAAACATTTCCCCGAAAGCCTACCAACAACTGGACAGATAACTGAGCAATGGCAGTCAAGAAATCCACCCCAACGCATGCATGTCTCTTTCCCCTGTGACCCTAAGGACCTCTGTCACAAGGCTGTTACTCTGGTGACATCATACCACAAATCAGACTACTAGAAAATAATTTCAAACCATCATAATCCTCCCCAGCAAAAGCAGACATTTTTCTGTGTAGTAATATAAATAATACATGTGTTTTAAAACAGCTGAGGCTCAGCCTCCACTATTCTACAGATCCTCATTTTGGAATATGAAAAAATTAGTCCCTGAAGCCAAATTACAACAATAATGGTAAGTCACTGTGTTTATTTTTTGAGTACCCCCCCAAAATAGAAAGAAATTCATTATATATGAAATCTGATACAAAAGAAGCCAGTGTAACAAAGCAGTATCCATAGCAACTACAACTTAATATTTCAGTCCTCTTCAGCTGCAGTGGATTAAATAAAATGACAAGATGTTCCCTTTGAAAAGTGACCTGTTACCATGGAAACGTTTTAGTCTAAGAAGTAAACAGGGGATAGTCAGAAAGGAGTAGGGAGCCTACTGCTGAATATCAAAAAGGGAGAGGCATCGTTGAAAGAAGCCAAAGAGGCCGATGGCCAGGCACGTGGACGGCTCCTCGTGCGGTGCATGGTGAGCATCGGCAGGGGCAGGGGCTAACACAAGAAGTCACTTCCCCCCTGGAGGACAGGGAGGGTGTAGCAGGCAGGGACAGGGGATGGTAGTTCCCAGGTGCCCCAATGGCTCAACATGACCACGAGGATTGCTTGAGACAGTCCTGGAATCTGCTAGAAAGAGGAGGCACAAACCATGGGTCTCAGGAGACACCAACCAAGAAAGAGATGACCAAGGTGAAGCCTTTCACAGGGAGGGGATGCCTTCGCACACTCCCACCCCTACGTGGGGCAATGGGGCCATGGAGCCTGTGGCTCCTACCCAAGGCACTGGGGCTCACAGTACTCAAGGCAGAGACTCCTCCTCTGCAGCCAGTGTTACCTGTCACTGGGCAACCCTCAGCCTTCAGGTCATAACTACCAGACAGCGGACAATCCACAGCTTCCCCATGGCGCTGAGTGGGTCAGGAAGAACGACACAGTATCAACAGCAAGAAGACTTGAGAGCCCTCCTCAACAGCTCCCCGAGAAGATGACCTCGAAAACTGTGGGTCCAAAATAAAATGCACCAACCTTTAAGAAAATCAAAACACTGTTTATCAGAATTGTCTCGTTTATGATGGATTGAGGCAGGAGGGGAAATGAGGACGGTCAGAAGGAAGGCGAGGACCGAGGACCGCGCACCAGAGCTCTCAAGCTTCTCCAGCACAAGCTCACACTGTGCTTCTCACGCAGCCATTAGCAAGCCTAGCACATCTGTAGGGTCTGACACGAGCGCTTTCTAAGCCCCTGCAAGTCACTTCCTCCTGGACATATCGCCATTCATTTTTCTCTGTGCTGAATCAAATCACAACCTCTGGAAACCTGCATGAGACCCTCCAGGACGCAAGCAATCCCTGCTCAGAGCTCTCACACACGACAACATCTGAGTGGGCCTGGGATCCCCAGTCAGGAACCGACTTTCGGAACCAAGGTGTGTAAGCACCGCACGATCTGTGAACACAAGTCAAGGCCCCTGAGCCTCTCTATCCGCAACTACCCAAGTGAGTTCACAATGGCGGCTTGTAGGGCTGCTGTGGAAATAAAGGGTGATCTGGGGAAAGAGCTAGGCCCAGTGCCTGTGGCACCCAGATCACTGCTATCGTTAGCTCTGCGCCCTGGCACTGAGGGAGAGCAGGAGCTGCTGCCTTCATTTTGAGTTCTCACAGCACCACCTGCCTCTCCTACTGTCCACATCATGGTCAGGATTTTCTACCTGTTTTGTGCAACCATTTCTTTCAATGGCTATCTTGCCCTCAAAACCAAAAGCACCATGAAGGTAGGGGCCCCAAGTCTGTTTTAAGTTCAACTCTACCTCCAAGAGCCCGTCGTACCTCACTAAATATATTCTGAATAAACAAATGACTCCAATATTTCAACACGACTGTTGTTTAGCCATGTATAGCAACAAAAAGCACTGCTGCAAAATGAAGACAGTTGAGCCACTTGAACAGAAGACTAGGGCCGGGGATTTAGCTCAGCGGCATAAGCGCCTGCCTGGCAAGTGCAAGGTCGTGGGTTCGACTAGCCTTCCAACAAAAGTAATCTGCAATAGGCCTGACAGACTGCCTAACAGAAATAAAACTCAGCCTTTATCCAAAGAGGAAAACAAGAGAACCAGTCAAAATCTAAAAAGCATGAATGTGCCAAATTCATAAATACAAAGGACAACACTGGTTACTACCCCAAATCTGGAACCATACAATTCTAAGTTCTCTCTGACGGAAGCTTCCTGAGAAGTCACCTCATCCAATCTTATAATTTAATAGAAGAAACCAAGGTCTGGGGAAATAACAGTACTCTTTTTGGAGGTCACATTGAGTTAATTACAGAAGATTCTAGGCTATAGAAATAGCTCTCTGTAGGTTCTTCCTAAACACAATTCAGAGTCTAAGACTAAGGATTAGGCATTGGTGAAGGAATAATAAGAATTTCCATGTACCAGGCACAGGGCACACTTATTATGCCAGCACTTGGGAGGCTGAGGTAGGAGGTTTGCCGTAAGTCTGAGGGTATGTGAACTACATAGTAAGAACCTGCCTTTAAAAACTAGTAAGAGTTTCCATGCTGATAATCAGTTGCAGTACATATGGGATACACACGGAAACAATGTGTGAGCAATACAGGAGAAAAACTGGTTTTAAAGTGTTTAACAACAGGTGGGAAACAGGTACTTTCAAGGTGCCCTGCACTGGCCTCGCTTCACTACCTTATCTGTCCTCTGCCGCCACTGTGCTGCTCCATCCAGTACACCTGGCAGTGACGTAGGACTCTGGTCTATCTCAGGCTCCTGGAGACCTTTAATCACCCGCTGCAAGTGGACCACATCCTAACAAAACTGTATGCACACAAATACTGAGCTTGCATAAACAAACAAGAAAAACAATCCCACCACAACGGAAAACAGTCTATAAGCAGCAGTCTTTGAAGCCTAGGCTGATCCCCTGACCAAAGGTGCTGCTGGCTCTCTGTGCACTGAAATCAAACCATGTAATAAACCTAAATGGAGTACCCCAGGAAAAAGACTATAAGGGTCTCTCTCCTCCCTCTGGCAATAGTTTGAAATGCCACGGGAAGTGTGACCACTGCCTCGCTCAGTGGTGCCAAACTATGGCATGTATGCCATGCCCAGCCATTTGCTACCACTGAAACCTCTAGAAGGTTCACTAAGTTGCTACGAATATGGAAGGAAGAGAAGGCAAACAGGCCTGCAACCATAATGGAGAAAGTGACCAGAAAAAACATTTCATGCGTAACACATCAAATGTTACAACATACAGAAGCAGAGCTTCACCCAAACCAAGATTTCAAGAAGCATAAAGAAAAACAAGGGGCCAAGGATTTAGCTCAGTGGCACAGTGCCTGCCTGGCAGGTGTGAGATCCTGAGTTTGAATCCTGGTATAGGAAAAGGGAAAGGGAAAAAAGAAAAAGAAGGGGCTGAGGATTTAGCTCAATGGCTTAAGCACCTACCTGGTAAATGCAAGGTAGTTAGTTCAATCCCCAGTACCAGGGGGAGGGGAGGGGAGGGGAGCACTTATAAAGAATAGTCATGATCAGTCATGGGTGACTGAACATACTGATCATGGCCTTAATTCTGAAAACAGTTGCCCACACTGTTTTTGTTGAGCAGGTTATCTTAATAAAGGTGCTGCTATACAATCGTGTTTCCAAGACAATGTAGGCCTGGCTTTTGAATTAATGACATACAGTGGTACACACTCTGAGTCAAGCACTTTCACACTGCTCCATTTTATCTCTACTGTGACCCATGGGTCCAGAGGAGAAACACAGCTTGTCCAGAATCATTTATTTGGTGGGGTCTAAACACTACATGGCTCCGAACCTAGCCTTTCCCCTACATTGCACGTCATTCACTTACCCAAACAAACGCACATCAAAGACCCCTTCGCTAGGCACTCTGCTAGGAGCTGAGACTGTCAGAACACACATGATCCTTGTGTTGGGAGCTTCAGTTACAGTAATCGCAATAACGCACATTCTAAGAACTTTGACATGACTCTAGGCATCCGAGACGAATCTTAACCAACGTCTGACCTTGGTCTCAATGTATCATAGAGCACACAGAAAGGGATGCTATCTTTCAGATTTGTTTTAAACTTACGTCCAAGTACCGTGCTGCCCACCTTAGAAACTGCGATACAGGTGATTACCAATTATCTGGGCTTAATCAGAAAACTCATGAACACATACATCATTTCAAGTCCTGTTTAGCCAGTACTTCCTGTCTTTTCTCTCTTTTGTCAGACATCTTAGAGCACTAGAATAAATAACTTTTTGGTAGAAAGATACGCTTGGCTCAGTAATGACCAAAAAGTAAAATGGAAAAGGAAAAATGAATTCAGAAGAAAAAGGGATCAGGAATAAAGAACAACTGGCAAATCACAGACATGGTCAACGCCGGGATGAAAGTCTAGTCAATGAACACACTTAGACAGGAGGTGAGGAGTGGTGACAATCAGAGCTTTATTAAGAGATTAGGACAGAAATGTTGGTGAAACACAAGCAAGTGCACCAGGATTTCCACCTAAGACAGCCTGTGAATTGTGTGCTAACATGACAGTGTTTCACAAGCAAAGCTCAATTCAGATTCTGATCCAAGAGAAGACTAAAAGGGCATGAAAGTCAAATAACAGGCCAACAACTTGTGAGCATCCATGTTTCCTGACCACACACTTCCCACTTTTCTCCCACGTTTCCTGCCACTTGGAAGTGCCACAGGACGGGAGCGGCAAGCCAAAATGCAGCAGACACACATCTTCGCCAACCAACAGAGTAACTTCCATGGGCCACTGCTTCGTCTCCACCTCCCTCAGGAAAACAGAAGCCCAGCCTTGGTGCAGATGGGGGCTGGCAAACTACATTCCAAAGATATTTTCCCAAGCCAGGAGACAGAACGAACGCATGCCAAGTGGGAAATCACTATGATGACCGACTTTACTGGATGTGAGACAAGGACTTGAGCACAGAGCACAGCCCTGGTCGCAGCCAGTGACTTCGTCTTCACCAGCAAATGGTCAGCTGCTGCACACACGCCACGGACGCACATCTGCAGCAGGCGCAGTCGGGTCTACCACGTGCGGGAGGAACCAGATCCAGAGCTGAGCTGGCTCAAGTACAGCTTCCTGTTCACATTTGATTTGCTACTGGAAGGACAGCTTAAGGGAGGTAAAGCTCCTACAACAAAAAATCTGGGTTCCTGTCCATACGCAAACACTGAGTCTCCCTGCCCAGATCACACACCTGTGTGACCAGGAAGTGCTGCAGTGGCCAGTTCCTCCAGGCTAGAGGAAAGGCAGGTTTTTGGTTTGGTTTTTTAAATAAGAAAAAAGGAGAGGCTGGGTATTTAGCTCAGCAACATAAGCACTTGCCTGGCAAGCGCAAGGTTGTGAGTTCGATCCCCGGTACTGGAAAAAAGAAAAAAGAAAAAAAAAAAAGGAAGATAAAACAGTGCTTCTAAACTGAGTAAATGTAAGAACCAGTACCACATGTGGGTAAAAGTGGGTACATGGCCCAAGCTTCTAAAACTAATGTTCTAATCAGTATGATCCTCGCAGGAAGAAAGCCTTCACACAAATGGAAAAACACATAAAACAGTAATAAATGCACCAACCCTAAATTCTTTCTTTGTAGCTCAGTTCTCTAGTCATGACCACAAAACTGACCCTGTGCGAATACAGACTGTATACTTTAGGATTACTTGCAGCGACTGGCTTTGCTAAAAACTTCCCCTCAAAAGCAGGGGCCGCCTTGGACAGGGCTGGCCAAGGGGAACTCCAACCAGGAGTTTACACGGATGCTTTCTCCTTTGTGTCAACACCCAAGCAATTTCCTCCCTTGCCTGTGAGGATTTTCCCATTCTTCTAGACTGTATGCTTTTTTTTCACCCTCACGAGTATATAAAACTTAAGTCAGAAATTTCTCTAAATACTATCTAAAGGAAAAAAAGAAGAAACAAGGAACTAATGTCTTACTAAAACATCACTTAGTATCTGTGCTTGAGTAAGAGTCCAACTTGCCCTAGACCTGCTTCCTCAGACTGGCCATCTGTTTGAGCACAGCCTCACCAGGGTAGCAAAGGCCAGCACCTGCCCACAGCCATAGATCCCAAAGGTGGCTGCATCAACATCTCTGCCTTCTCAGGCACCAACCTCTCTGTTCCCACAGAATTCCCATGTCACACGATAAAATACCCATACACAACAAATGCTACACTATCCCAAATGAATGAACCAATGAACAGAATATGTTAAAGCTTAACTTCTAACACGTCAGTGTGTAGGATTTTTCAACAAATGCCAAGAAATATTCCACAACCTCCAAAAGGAAGAAGGGTTTGCTTCCATCTGAAGCAACAGCACACTAGAAACTGGTATGATATGACCCTTTACTTTCCAAAAATTCCATTTTAAGGTGATGCTACTGCAACCATAACTGACAAGCATCCCTGCCCATGTCAGATTTCAGACAAGATCACAAGAATTGTAATTTGCTCTGGCAAACAGGCTCTCAATCAAAACAAGTTCCACCCACCTTCAAAGCAACCAATAGCTGCCCACCTACCACCCTTCCTCAAACATCCAAACAGAGCTGCTCTTGGGCCCAGGCAGTCCGACCAGGCACACGGGCCACAGGGGGCTTGCAGGCTTGCTCTGTGTGTCCTGAACGCAGATAAGCTCGGCAACATGCACCCAGCTCAACTCAGGCTAGAATTACACTGACAGGGAGAGGAGAGGGGAAAAGCTAAGCGAACAGGGGCAGAGGGATCACAAAGCCTTACATTCGGCATCTGCTTACTGCATCTCCAGGTAGATCCCATTCTGAGCCCTGATTTTATGCTTTGCAACACCACCTACATGGCCAGGGAGACTAAATGGAAGGTTCCCAAGAACATGCACTATGAATGATGAAATGATTCACAAACATTTTCAGAAGTGAGAAAGCACAGCAAAACCTGGCACTGTTTTGGTGAGGCCAGAGGAAGAGAGCCTACCTGCAGGGGCTGAGTGGGTCATCCATGTCTACCAGAGGCTCTGCTGACTCTAGCTGGCTTGCTGCACCTCTACTTAGAGCTGAAACTCTGCCCTTTCCTACTCTAACTACTCAAAATGGAGGCACATGCAGTCTGAGAGACCTCACAGAGCTCTCACTGAGCTTGTGCTATGACCTAAGCCTTCACGCAGAGCGCAGAAACTTCCCCTCGCACTGACAGCACTGAGCATGTGCTGTGACCCTCCCTCATCCACACACTGCCTCTCCAGTCGCAATCAATCTCAACCCTGCTGTTTCCGTAAATAAAGCCCAGCCAACAGACTGCAGCTTCTCCCGCACACCAAGCTAGTGTGCAGGGAAGTGGGGCCTCTGAAAGGGGATTTGCGACGGCCAACACCGGGGAGCTTCCTCTGCAAGCTGAGCCAGGGAGAGGCCCCACTTCATGCCCCACGCTGTCAACAAGACACCAAGTTTTGCTTCATCTTTAATTTTTAAGCAAATGATGGTTTAAACCACAAGATCTTCAAAAAAGACTAAAAATCAAACACAAAGATATGAATGACTACTGTGATATTAATTACCAGCAACACTGCAGCACATTTGAAAACATATCAGCAGCTACTGACTTAGAAGGAGCTTCACACGTCAGCCCCAGCCGGTGGGTACTGCGGTGCTCCACCACTCAACGCCAGGGCCACCCTGTACAGTTCTTTCTGAGAACAGTAAACATTTGGAAAAATACCAAATAAACAAGCTGGAAAAGCTGCAGGGTGCTGGGCACTGTCACTCAAGCATGGACACAAAGAAGACACATTGCACACAAGTGGCTACAGGGTACAGACTTTATGTAAAGAGCTTCACCACCTCTTTTTTATGAGTAGAAGCCTGAAAATCTCCCAACAACAAACTAAAGACTTTCCTAAAGTAACACTAGCCCAATCAGGTCTAGCTTGAAAAATGTAATTCTAACAAGAAGAAGGGAAGGAAGGCTCAAATCAAGAGGTCACAGAGCACCTGTCACAAATCCTAGAGTAACAAAAACCTCAAGGGGGTCTCCTGACTCAGCATTTTGGGCCAATCCTCATGGGCATGACCCGCAAAGCTAAACTCACTCAATTTTAATCAGCAGTATTTCTAATGCCGTATGTGCAAGCTCATTCTACCCTAGCTAAATGAAAGCAGCCTTGTTGCTCACAGTACTAGCCAATGTGTGTTCCATTGAGCCCTTAAAGCACATTTTATGCTCTCTCCGGAATGTCCACCACAGCCCAATGCATAGGTTTGGTTTCTTCTTGAGAGCTACAAGGTGACTTTTGTATTAGCCGGGACTTAGGAAGAACGTGAGCATCCCAAAACTATAAAGGACAGTCCCAATTCTAGTTCCCAGCAACGTAATGGAGAGTCCACGAAGAAAACCTGTTCAAGAGAGTAGTCAGCGTGCTCAGGACCCCTATAGCACACAAAACCGACTCCTGTCCACAGCAGTTCTATTTATACTACTAACTAGTGTTAAAACCCTGATAAACTCAATCTTCTGCTGAAAACGTAATGTATAAAATACAAGAAATCAACATAGGCATGGCGGTGCACAATTCTAATAACATTACTTGGGAGGTTGAGCCAGGAAGATCACCTGGAGTTCAAGGCCAGCCCGGGCTACACAGTGAGACCCTGTCTTGGGAAAAAAAAGAGAAGGGTAAGGGAAAAGAAAGGAAATGATGGGGGGTGGAGGCAGAGCCAAGTACCCAACACATGAAACAGGTGTCTACAAGCTGGAAGAATGTGTTCCTTATTTGTATGTATCTAAGAACCACTGGGACTGGAACCAGTCTACAGCAGTGATGTCAAATGTTTTTTAGAGCTTTCAATGATACAAAAGGCCATGGCATGCATGCCTCAGGCAGGCTGGCCACCACTGGTTGACAGAACATTACTTCCTGTAAACCAAAGTAATAGAATTACATCTCATGGTCTAATAAAATGAGTAAGATCCATACAGAATTTCCATGCAAAAGGTTGCATTAAAAACAACAACAACAAAATGTATTAAGCCTTTTCATGTGGAAAATGTTCACTGTGAGAAACTAACATGAAATAATAATTTCTGTTTTGTTTTGTTTTGATTTGATTTTGGTTGAGATTCAAACTTAGGACCTTGTGCTTGCCAGGTAGGTACTTGTGACACTGAGCTATATCCTCGGCTTTGTTTATTTTTGGTTTTTCTGAGACAGAGTTTCGCTATTTGGTTTAGAGGCTGGCCGTGTCCTCACTATGTAGCCCAGGCTGGCCTCAAACTTGCAGCAATCCTCCTGCCTCGGCTCCTAAGTGCTAAGATTACAGGTATGCCCAGCAATACTAATTTAGTAAGTTCATCATAACTCTGAAAACCCACAGGAACTGTTACATGGAGGTCTATTAAAAAATGACTATTCATAGCAAGTCAAAGAAGCATTTTTGAAATCACTAGTTACCTGGCACAGTGCCAAGCTGCTATGGCCTTGTCTGTGTGACAATGGGTCCCTGCATCCCCATCCTGCAGCTATGCTCCTCCTGGTTTTCCTGGCACCCACACCTCAGAGTTAATTGGTAGGTGCCAACTAGACAGCTACCCTTCTCCTGTGTCCCCTCAGTCCCTCAGTGGCACTGCACCTTCACTACCCCAGTGCCAGGCAACTCCTCCAGGAGCACTGTGACACCCTTTCTTATTGCTGTGCCTGGGTGGCCACACCTCTCACTAGACTGTGCTCCTCTGGGCAAGCACCATACATGCCGCTGGCCTGAGGCCTCCAACCCTCAGGGCACACAGTTACTTATACAGCACTCGGAGGCAAGAGCCCCATGTGCTACCAAGTCCTGAGGACACCAAACAAATCCAAATTGAAGGTGGTTTGACAAAACTGACTCCTACTTTTCAAAAAGCTCAATGTCCTGAAAAACGTAAGCAGCACTGTGCCATGAGAACAAAGCAAGGAAAATGACATTAAATCTACTCGACATGGGCTGATTTTGACAACAATGTTAATTTTCCTAATTTTGCTAATCAAACCATGGTTACATAAGAGAACATTCTTTCTCTTGGAAATATAAGAAGTCTTGGGGTGAAAGGAGCTTGATGCCTGTAACTCATTCTCAAGTGGTTCAGAAAAGAGAAATATATCCACAGCCCAGCTAAGGTAGCAGAGTCCTGTGAGCCCAGGCCTCGGGGACACACGATACCCCATCTCAAGGGAAAAGGGGTGAGGCCTGGAATGCTACAAAGTAACCAAGCACACTTGGGGAACCAGCTCAGCACCTAAGGATGGGCTCTGTTTTCCACCTCATCCTCTTGCACCCAGATGCCTGCTTCAGACCCTGCCTGCCCAACCACACCTGGCTCCTGCTGCCTCACTTCCTCAGCCACCACTTGCACTGGGGACAGGCACCGGTGTGGCACTGGCTTCCTGCTGGGGCCCAGAGACACCTGTGGTCCCTGGATCCTGTGTCCCTGTTCCTTCCAACTCCTAGTCAACAACAGGTAAAGGTAAGAACTTATGAACAGATGAGAAGGGAGATGAAAGTAACATATACACGAATTTTTAATTTAAAATGCACATTCAATGAACACTGACTGGAATGGCATTTTGTGGACTTAATGAGTACATTATTCACATCTATCAATGATAAAGACACAGAAAATGCTTATGTCTAGCAGAAATACAAGAATGTCTAAAATGTTTTATTTACTAAGAAATTTTAAAGTAAAAAAATACCAGTGATAACATTCAGGAAATTCTAGAGAAAAAGAGGTATTATTATTTAGAAGATACATACTCTAATTAATAGTGGGTTCACATTAAGAGAAAAGAAACTTCTAGAGACAGTTTAATTTTCATTTCCTAACTGCCCTTGCATATGGAAACAGGTGTGTGCACCTGTGTGCAAGTACAGACCGTTACCCAGGAAACTTGCTCATTTATCGTCTTAGTTTTAACAATTTGTTTATAGGTTTTCTTAAATGTTTATGGCAGAAAGCATTACACCATGATAGAGTTTCTTTTTCTTATTCCTAATCCTGAGGTTTCTTTACATTTTTGTACACTATGAATTTGGACATGTATATTTTTAATGTTCTGTTAGGACTCTGTTTGCTAATATTTTATATATGCTTCTCCGTGGTTTTACTGGAAAGACTTACTCATTTCATAAATGACTTATAGCGCCTAGTCTACTTTTCTGTCCTCAGAACCACTGATAGATTCTACCTATAAAATGGGAATCTCATTTTTTTTTCTTTTGGCCTAGTAAGATAAAAAAGCACCTTATGTAAATTATTAAAATGCCTTTAATGGAGAACGCACAGGACTTTTAGGCACTTAATTGTGGGTGATGGGTGGCCACCACTGCATCGCTACCTTGAAAAACAAAAGAAGATCTGTGACAGAGGGTAGAAGTGAAGCCCTCTACCCTGCAGGGATGACCTCTGACTATATCCTTTCAAACTTCACTCACATAAGGGAGGGAGGGAGAGAGACAGGGACAGGGATGGAGACAGACAGACTACTATTACTTGTAGTTACTGCCCAAGTATTCTACACCGGATTCAGCTGACCTTAGTTGATGGTGCCTGGCTCCTTCAAGCGTTTTGCCATTTCCTATGGCAGCTCAGCATTCAAGGGGTTTTATATGTAGACTACAGGATTTTGAACGAGGATGCAGCCCTCCAAAGAAGACATTACACAGGCTTCTGCCAGGTGTTGGTGGGGGCTTAGTGTCACTAAATAAATCCACTTTTTATATAAAGAGCTTCTCATCCTTAGGTTCTCAAATTTTTGGGATCCCGAAGAGATAAGCATCGTTGTTATTTCTCCCCAGGTTAGGAAATCTTACCTAGTTCACGCTTGCAAACAGTGCTTCCTGATCTTCGAGTGGTGTCTTCTGTTCTAACCCCTGCGATCAAGGCCTCTTATCTGTTAAGAGACCAGCAAAGCCCTCGCCCTCGCCATGAGCTATGAGAGGACTAGCTTACTGCTTGGGTTTTCAGTTTTCCTAACTCTCTGGAGTCCAGCTTGACTCTACAGGTTTTATTACATTTTACTCAACATTTGTAGTTATTTTCTAGGAAAAGGTTATTGAAATATCAAATCTGGGCTTTGTCTCATGCTACTGAAGTTGTTTAAACACCAGAAGGCCATTTCCAAATATACTTTCAACTGTCTCTAATATTTACCAATGTTTGTTTCAGACCTGGGGATCAAGCCCAGAGCCTTATGCATGCTAAGTAAGTGCTCTATCATCAGTATTCTTGAGAATTCAAATGTCACTGCAGACAAAAAGAAAACAAGAAAATATTTACACCCAGCTGTAGTGCTTGTCCTGAAAAGCTAAACAAATATTATAAACTAAGGTAAATGGAAAAAAAGGATTTCATGAAACAAAAGTAAATTATATGTCTCAAATCTATATTAATTGAAATAAAGGAATTCTAGATTGTCAACTTTTCATCTGAAGTATAAAAACTTTTACTGGAAAAGACAGTCCCACATAAGCACCTGTCTGGCAAGTGCAAGGTTATAAATTCAATCCCCAGTTTAAAAAAAAAAAAAGGAGGGAGGGAGCGAGGGAAAGAGGGAGACAGAGACAGACAGAGACAGACAGAGACAGACAGAGACGAGAGAGAGAGAGAGAGAGAGAGAGAGAGAGAGAGAGAGAGAGACCGAGACCCTGTTATTTGTTACTTACAGTAGCCAAACAGTGGGCAAACCATCAATTTCCAACAATATGAAATACCAAAACAGATAAATTATAAATTACAGGACATCCAAGTGATACTACATGGTTACTACAAATACATATTTGTATTGAGACAGTGACATCTCACTACCAATCCAGGCTGGCCTTGAATTCACTATGGAGCCCCAGCTGGCCTTGACCTCACGGTGATCCTCCTGCCTTAACCTTCCAGGTATTGGGATTACAGATACACATCACCACACCACACCGTAGTACAAATAGGTTTATAAAACTGTTGAATGACACGGTATTTCTCGTAACACAGGGAAGAGTAATAAAGGAATGTGTGATCATACATACTGCATACATAAAATATTTGAATAATCTCAATATGTAGGGACCTACATGCCTCGATATATAGATATTCATTAAAACAATACAGACATAGACTACAAAATGATGCACTACTGTTTTTCAGTTTGTGTATCATTCACATTTGTCAAGTTCTTCTTTAATAAGCAAATAGTTTTCTTTATTACAAAAAACTAGAGGTTGTTTTCCAACAAAGCCAAAATAATATTAAATTGTATATACACCAATCAATGATGAAACCATAAAAGAACAATAGATTTAGAGCCAGACAGACTAGAAGGACAAGGGTATTTCATCTGTTTACGAACAGTATGCCTTAAGTATTTAATAGATAAATTTGCTTATTTTAAAAATACATGTACCATCCAGCTCAGAGGCTCCTGTGGAGGTTAGATACACTACAGAATGCAGCGCAAGCAATTACAACCTGGTGAAGGAGAGCAGAGCGCTATTCTGCCCTGTTCAGTCACGTCTACTCTGCGGCCATGAGAACAGCTGTGAGCTCAGAGCAACACTGAGGAGTTCAAGAGGAGACCAGTGAACCACAGCAGTAGCCACACTGGCCTCTACATCTCACTGGGAAAAGTCTGAGGCCCACTTGAAACTTGGAAATAAAAATTCAAATGTCTCTTCAATTTAATTCGGCCAGCACCTCTCCATCTCTGAAATACACTAAGCACAAGGTGGATGCAGGGAGCACAAGTATAGCGTAGAACAGTGGCAAGGCAGTTCGAAACAGCGGAAGAATTAATTCACGGGGCCAGGGACATAGCTCAGCGGCACAGTGCCTGCCTGGTAAGCACAAGGTCCTGAGTTTGATTCTAGTACCCTCCTCCCAAAAAAGATTCAGGGTGTAGGTTCTGTGAATATGCTATGACCACATCTCTGTGTTCTTTTTCTACTGTGAAAAAAACAGTATCCTTCGAATGCATACTTAACCACATTTAAAAGAAAATTGAGGGTTGGGCGCAAACTCAGTGCTACAGCTCAGCAGGCGTAAGTTCCCCAGTTCAATCCCAGCACTCGGGGAAAAAAAATCCCACAACTTAAAACAAACGAACAAGGCCAGCGACATACACCAGGAAACAAGACAGAAACAAGTAACATCTGCACTTTACAGAGGTCAGTTAAATAGTGTTTTTATAAGATTTCAACAAACTGAGGCTAAAGCAGGAGGACCACTGCAAGTTCAAGACCAGCCCAGGCTACACAATGGGTTCTAGGCCAACCTGAACTACACAGTGAGGCCCTGTCTCATACATACATACATACATACATACATACATACATACATACATACAGAGAAATCTAAGTTCAAGCTTCTACACTGTACCTAAACAATGCATATATAAAACACACATCTGAAACTATACAATGCTTCTGAAATATTACCAACTCCTAGATTCTTTCATCATTAGAACATGCCTTACTTTTGAAAATGAAAGGTAGAGCTCAAAAGTCACTGTTTCCTAAAGGGGGATAAGGTTTACTTGAAGGTAAGCAAAACTAGGTAAGCACTGTCCTACCACCCTCCAGCTGTCATCCAGAGGAAGAGACAGGAAGAGACAGGCACCTGGCAGATGAGCGCCAGCAGTGCTCTGTGTGGTAGAGCCCTAGCCTGACAGCCGAGGAACACCATTCTCAACTTCATATATGATTTCTTATAAGAAAAGCTTTTCTTAAAAAAGTTCATTAAACAATACTCATTTTGCATTTCTATTTAATTTACAATGAAATATAATTCCCTGAGTCAAGCACCCCTTTTCTTTCTAAATCTTTAGACCTGTAGAGAGCTCTTGGAAGTCCACAGCCCAGTTTACTTGGTAACCTAACACTCTTGCTTTTAAAATACATAATAAAACATACAGTCACATGATTGATACAAGACAGATGTGGATACATATACTCTTACAGAAATTCTTCTGTGTTAAAACAATCTATTACAGACATTAATGAAAACTATTCCTGTAAAATTATTTTGTATCCTATTGCTTGCCATTTCTTTAATAATAATCTTAAATGTTAACAGGCATCCATCCTTCCCAGGGGTGTCCGTCTATCTCCTTCCAGTATTCTTACTACAGGTATTTTGGTGAGTGCTCCCTAGATTTTAAGACTAGGAGTAAACAAAATGAATGAGTAGCCAACAAATTTTGTAAGATCACCTACCCCTTTTCAACATAGCACCAAGGACAGTTTGAAAAGCACAGAGCAATTAAAATTACGTCTTTATCCTAACATAGCCGTTCTTTCTTTTCTTTGACAAAAGAGCAAGTAAGAAATTGCTTTAGATCCCAAAGACATTTCGACTCTTTCCACAGAATGTGAATCATTTTTTGTATCTTATTAGCTGATGTCCAGATAAATACACACACACACACACACACACACACACACACACACACACACAAGAGGAGGAAGGGAGAAAGTCCTCAATGAGTGGGTGCTAGTGACTCACCTTGTCTCAGGGTTGTAGCCTAATATGTAGAAAAATGAGTCCACTCGGGCTTTAAATTCTCTAGCAGCAAATATGTCAGAAAAATGGGAGATGTTACACTTCCCTCTGGGGAGAAAAAAAGGCAAAAATACATCAGTAATGCCGTCAGTTGTTTTGTAAACCAAAGTATTAATGGAGCAATACGGGAGGAAACACATAACTAAATCCACAGTGTTTGTAGAACGCTGCTACGAATTCCATACTTGACTGCCAGTTTGGTTTTTTCTTTCATGAGTGCTTCAATATTCAACGTTGTAAATGAAAGAGCTTTTATTTCACCATTTTGGTAACAATGAAATTAATTAAACCATAGAGATAAACTGGAGGCAGGACCGTGATAAAAAGATGTTAGGCAAACTGGAAATAAAAGGGGAGGAATAAAAACCATAGGGAAAATACTTAATGAAAAGTTCAGCCTAAATTACTCTTTCATTGGCCCCTTGTTAATTATGATAGGCAGAAAATATAACTGGTAAAGCTAAAGTGGATAACATCACACATTTCTTCAGAATACAGCTTGTGGCAGGCCAGTATTTTTCTTTAACACACAAGAAATAAACTTCTTGGAAATTAAAATCTAGAGAAGCTAAAACTTGTTACATAAAGATGGGCTCTGGTGTATAAGTAGTTCACAGATTTTCAGGTAACACTGACTATAAGTTAGAAATCACTTTCCTAGAGAACCAATGCAATCAGGAGCAGTACAGTTTCTAAGTTCAACTACCAATAAAACCTAACCTTATAGCCAAACAGTCTGTGAGACTACACAACCACATAAGCAGTATTCTTGTGCACCAAGAACCTGATATAAATGCTAGACTCGTGACAACAGCAGCAGGGCCCACTTCCCACCCACTAAACACCAACACTGCAGGGCTCCCGAAGAGAGGCAGGGGCAGCGGAGGCCCTCCATCTCTCTCTAGGGTATGAAGGGACCTCTGTGTCCAGTGGAGGCCCAGGGCTGCATCGAGGTGAAGAGGGTGCGGGCGCACCAAGGGCACCTGATGCGACAACAGCACACTCAGCGAGCCACAACACGAAGCCCCTTCTTGAGTAGGACCCCAGGTCATGGCCACAGAGTTGGACAGGGAAAATATTTCTACCAAGGTATTTTAAAATGGTAGTTTTCCTTTCTCTCAAGGACTTCATAACCAAAGTCTGTGTAATGGGCAGTAGTAAAGATGCACTCAGATCATCTCCAATTTTAAAATCAAGTAACAATAATGTTGACTTACTAAAGCCCCTCTGGAAACTACAGAGGAGAAAATAATTCAGGGCTACCAAGTGCTTTCAATTTGACTGATTCAACCTAGAGGATCAGAATTTAAAATTTTATTTCATCTTAAAGCAAATTTAAATATACACCTAATAGCTAATGCATATAATATTGCCATCACCAGAGGCAAGTTCTACTGGAAACACTACACCATATGTACTAAGTATTGAGATTCAGTTCAAAGAAAAGACAGGCGAGGCCTTCAACTTCCCTGGCCCAGAACACACCCTCCAGGATTTAACTGGAACTAAAGTCAGTTACTAGAAAAGGCAAAGGTGATTTTTACAGTCGAACAATGAGCTCACTCTGAAACTTACTATCCATCTATTCTAGGGGATTTAAGTCCAAAAACCGCAAGAAATAGTTCCCTCATCAGTTAAACAAGGATATCACATAAAGATGCTAAGTTTCACAATTATGAAACTCTGAATAGTATTCCATGCTGAGTAAAATAAATCATTACTTCTATTAGTTTTCACTACCAAGGAAACAGATTCTTTTATGTCTCAAGCACTCCACAGTTCTAAACACAGGGATGGAAAGTCAGATGTGGCTAGGGCAGGGCTCAGCAGGCTCAGCAGCACTGGCACGCACCAGTCAGCACCATCTCTGCCCTCACACACACAGTGACAACCCACAGTGTCTCAAGACATTGCCAAATTTCTCTGGGGAGGGCAAACTAACTGGTTTGGGAAAGACAAAAACAGTAGCCACTGAAGCGTATCATCAGATACATTACTATGACACCGGAACATGATCGCTACCCTTTATGTGTTTTATCTATGTCTTCTGACTACTTGATGTTTCTGGTTATGAAAGATACTGATGGGGCGAGAGGGGGCGACCAGGGCTCAAACTCTCGACCTCGCACTTGCCAGGCAGGCGGCTTGTGTTGCTGAGCTGGGTCCCCAGCTTTGCATGTTAATTTTATAGGCTGCCACTCACTTAAATTTGTGCCCCACTGTTTGTCCATATGTTTTAGAGGCACAGTCTGGCTCTTTGCTTGAACTCCTGGCTCCAGTGACCCTTTGCCTCAACCTCCTGAGCAGGTGGACTGCACAGTGGACCACAGCACAGATCCTACACCTGGACTACAGAGCTTCTTCCTTCTTTCTCAGAGGCTTGCTAGGGATGCTATCTATCACGTGTACAGAAACAGTCTGCTATGTCTTTGTTCTTTCTTATGCCTCTAACTGCACTGTACCACGCTGGTTACAAGGTTCATAGTAACAATAACAGACGCTGTTGTCAGGTTCCTGACCTCAGCGGGAAGTCTTGCTATTTTTCCACCATTGAACGTACTGGTTTTAATGATAACCATAGTCTTGGAGTTAGTCATATGGTCTCTTCCCTAAGATTATTAATATTGTATATGACACTAATGGCACCTATATGCCTCAATCAACCTTGGGAGTTTGGCACGTGGTGCATACCCATAATCCCAGCTCTTGGAAAGCTGGTGCAGGAGCACTGCTGTGAGTTCATGGCCAGGCCAGGCCACGCAATGCCAAGGCCAGCCCAGACACCATGGCGAGACCCTGCCTCAAAAAAAAGTTATCTTTTATTCCCGGAATAAACCCCAGCTGGTCACAACTCCACAGGAAAAATACAATCATTATGTAATGTAAACAGGTACTAATAAACATAGAAATATAAAAAAATCCCAATTGGTCAGAAAAAATATTTTTAAGTGCGGTCTGAGAATTAATGAAAAAGGTTAGCTAGCTCTAATGTTACTTCCTCATTAATTTCTACTTCTACATTTCCTTTTTTGTGTTTTTATCATTGCTGTTACTTAAAACAGCTTTATTCATTGTATGCTGGAAGGCTTCAGATGTCTATCTGCAGGCAGATGAATAATCAAATTGTGTATCTGCACAATAAATGCCATATAATCCAGTAACTACGGGTATACAGGACATTAAGAGTGCATTTAAAATGTTGGGTAAAAGCCAGACACACAAAAAACATGCCAGGAATGATTCCTTTTTGTATAAAGTTTAGAATAACCAAATGTCACCCATACTGAAAGAAGCTTAGGCATACACAAGACCCTGTGTTCAAGCCACTGCACTACAAAAAACTTAATAGTAAAAAACTGGAGGAAAACAAAACAGAGAACCGCTAACACACAGGGGCTGTTTATGGTCGCTCTTGGTGCCAGTCAGGGCATGAGGGGCGCAGCTACGCTGAGGACAAAACTGCTCAGCAAGCAGCCCCTGCAGCCGGCTGGGACCGGCCACATCCGCTCAAAGCACCACACGACTTCTCACAACCTGGAGCACAGGCACACAGGCAAAAGCATCGTTCCAAGCAGTCTGGGCTGTGGTTTCTGCCAGTCCTCACCATGCTCTCTCAAAGGCAGGACAATACTTAACAGTGTCTGCCAGGATGGAGATGAGGATATGTGAAGAGGAAGAGGCCATCACGCCCACCCATCTTAAACACCCTGTCTTGGAGCTGCCTGAGGCCTGCACCTTCCTCCCTTCTAAGACGATGCCTCACTGTTAACAGAAACACAACGAAGCCTCGTGTCTCAGAATCCTGTCAGTCACCTGTACAGGAGGCACCCTGAAAAGACTCGCTCTAGTGACCCTTCAGTGTGGTACACACATGGCTGTACACCCTGGGCACTGCACCACCTGAAGAGCCCCCTGAACAGGACTCCGGAGTGCGCATGTAGAGGATGAAAGAATGAGAAGAAATTTATTTTAGGCAAGGAGAGGGTATGAATGCAAAGTGTGGCATAGAAATTCATTCCCTTGGCCTAGGTATGGTGGCACCTGTAACTGCAGCACTGTGGAGGCTGAGACAGGAAGATCATCACCAGTGAGAGGCCAGCCTGGGCTACACAGTGAGTTTAAAGCCTTCCTCACTTCTCTACAATGAGACCCTGTCTCAAACAAAACCAAAGAAACTCATTTCCTTAAGCAATCAGTAACTGCAGAAGCCTTCTACGCCAAGGAACAGGCAACCCTCAGAGACATTCATGAACAGGTACAGCAGTACACACAGTGTTTATACCAGCAGTCTGTTCAGAGTTCCTATTATTACTCTTACCTGAAAATGAAAACAACCAAGAAAAAAAATTTTTGAGTCACTGTTTTAACTATTGTAGGCTAATGGATTAATTATAGGTACAGAATTTTTAAAATTTATTTTCTCAGTTTCTTCTGTTTCTACTGTCTTCCTATCAGCTATTTCAATTTTTTTCATAATCTCATCTTTATTTCTAGTGTTTTCAGCATCATCACTTTGCATAGTTTTCATAGCTATTCTAGGTACTTGCACACACACACACACACACACACACACACACACACACCTCTACCCTTTATCACAGTACACTGGTAACAGTGCTTACCAGTTCTAATTAGTGCAGAAATCCTACTTTCGGTTAGGTCCCTCTGTGTCTCACTCTGGAAATATATTTCCTCTATATGCTTTCATCACAAACCCACTATATTCTTTTGGTTCGTATGTTACTCCTTTTATAATTTAACCTGGGAAGTTAAGTCATTTAAATTTTTTCATTCTTACTGATGTGCTTAATACAAATAATTTTCCTCTGACCAGCACTTTAAATGCATGCTAAGAATTCTGACATGTAGTGCTGTCACTTAAAAATTTTTCTTTAATTTCACTTTATATTTCCCATTACATTCAAGGAATTAATAGGAATTTTTAACTTCTAGGTGAAGAGGCTTTGTATTTGTTTTCATAGTAAACTACTGGTTTACCACATTATGTATTTTTTCTGTGATCTAATATATGATCCTTTTACCCCAAGGGCCTTTGCACTGAGCGGTATGGTATCCCCAGTTCGCATTTTATTTTTTATATGGAGACAAGGTCTTGCTAAAAATTGTCCATGCTGGGCATGAACTGTAATCCCTCCTATCAGAGTGCTGGGATTACAGAGGTGTGCCACAATGCCCAGTTTCTTATCAGTTTTTAAGAATCAGCCAAAATACATAAAAAGGATGTGCAATCTCTATTATGCAGTAATGAGAGTACCATACACATCTGTAAGATTAAGTGCTAGAAGAAAATTTCAAATGCTCTTGGATGCAGCATGCATACATCAAGATGAAAAATATGGGGAAATAGCCAATATTCCTAGATAGGAAATCTAAACATGGATTTTTCTCCATAGCTTAATTAACAAATTCAGTGCAATCCTAACACAAATAGTAAAATATTATTTTATGGAATGAAACAAGTTAAAACTTAAGTTCACAAGGGAAAACAACCATCAAAGGGAGGGTCTAGCCCAGTGAAAGCAAACTTTTTAGAGCTTTCAATGATATAAAAGGCCCAGGGCAGCATGTATGTCATAGGTTCCCTACTGCTGATCTAGCCCTATCCAACACTGAAGTGTGCCATAAAACTCTACATTCAGGACACAGTGCTAGCACAGAAATACACAACATAACAAAACAGAAAAGCAAATCCATAATACATGTGAAACATAATGTATGTCCAAATTGGAATCTCAATCCACTAAAGAATACACAAACTTACTTTACTAATTGGTGCTAGACAGCTGGGTAGAACTCTGCTTTAATAAAAAGAAAAGGTTTTCTAACTCTTGGAATCTGAAGCATTTATACCCTGATTTAATGTGACTACATAAAAACATATTTTACATCTAAAAAACACTAGAGAAAATCAAAAGTGACCAAAGTGGGAGAAAGTATTTGCCACTTAGACAACATGTATGAAGCTCCTAAAAGCAAAAGAAAACCAAATTGCAAAAATATAAGACAATTGACAAAAAGAGACCAAAATGCTTATCACCAATGCAATCAGGTGGAAAATCCCAGCTAAGTCAAGTAGAAGGACATTTGCAAAATAACTCCATAATCTTTAATCAAAAAGTGTCTAGGATAACCAATCCAGGACCCTGGCCAAGAGTTACTTAAGAGTTACTCCTGCTCCCCACTCCTAATCCCCATTCCTTTCTCCAATAAATTTTCCTATTCAAAAAACAAATAGAAAGTGTCAAGATCATTTGTGACACAAAGATTTGGAAAACCATTACAGATGACTGGATACTTAGGAAAAACAAATGTAATATGGAGGTCCCAATTAGGACTCTAGAACAACACTACCAACACTCTGAGGGAATCATTAGTTCAGTGCTACTGTGTCCATGTTAATTTCTTTGTTGTGATACTCATCTTGTAATTAAACAAGATGTTCACACTGTAGGAGGTTAAGGTTGGGTTGGATGAAAAATCAGTACTTAACAACTTTTCTCTGTATCTAAAAGCAATTCCAATTTAAAGAAAAAAAATTTTTGAGGTGCTGGAGATCAAATCCAGGGCCTTCTGAATGCAAGGTGAGAAGTCTACCACTGAGCTACATCTCCAGCCCCAAATAATTTTTTTTAATGATTATCAAGTGTTCAGAGCAGAGAGCGCACCTACTTGGGTGTTCCTAGCACCAAATACAAAACCTTTCCCCTATTAAGACAATGAAATGTTAAATGATGATTAAATACAAAATGAACTGGCAGGCTTTGGTGTTCAATGAAGTATTAAGCATATATATATATAAAACAACGAAAGTGCTATTGATCAAGTCTCAATATGTACAGTTGTATAGAACACCTACCTAGCATAGGTAAGGCCCTAGGTTCAATCCTCAGCTCTGGTGGTTAAAAAAAAGATGTGCAGCTTAAAATTATTTCTAATATGAAAACTGAGCCAGGCACAATGATACAAACCTATACATCCCAGTACTCAGGGAGGCTGAGGCAGGAAGACTGTAATTCAATCCCAGCCTGGACAACTCAGCAAGACTATGTCTCAAAATAAACTATAAAAAGGCTGGACTGGGGTTTAGCTCCATGGCATAAGTGTCTGCCTGGCAAGGACAAGGTCGTGAGTTTGATCCCTGGTCCCAAAAAAAAAAAAAAGAAATTGAAACCCAGTGATTCTAATTTTAAGCCAGAGATTCAGCTCAGTGGCATAAGTGCCTACCTAGCAAGTGCAAGGTTGTGAGTTCAATTCCTGGTACCAAAAAAAAAAAAAAAAAATGCTGAGCTGGGAATATAGCTCAGTGGCACAAGCATCTGCTTGGCAAGTGTAAGGTCTTAAGTTCAATTCCCAGCACCCCTCCCCCAATAATAATAATAAATGCTAGTTCTTTCTATACTGGTTTATAGGCTCAAAGCAGTCCACACAAAATCTCATCAAATTTTCCTATCAAGCTCAACAAGGTTCTAAAAGGCTGGGGCTGCAGTTCAATCTGAAGGTCCAGGGTTTATTTAATTCCCAGTATTGGGGATAGGTGGACTTGTAAAAAACAAACTGAAACTGCAAAATTAAGAGCTCTGAGACTCCACAGCCTTCCTTAAGAAACCTGAAAGAGGCAGAGGATTGGGGGGGATCTTTTTGAGACAGGGTCTCACTATGCAGTTCAGGCGGGCCTTGAACTCACTTTGTAGCCCAGGCTAGTCTCGAACTTGAAAATGATTCCCCTGCTCAGTCTCCCGGTGCTAGGATTACAGCAGTGTACCACCACACCAGGCTTCAGAAGATTTTTTTTTTTTAAGGCAAAGAATGGTTAGGGAATTGCCCACAGACACAATCTATTTTAACAGATGCATGCACACACACATACAAAATTTCTAGATGCCATGAAAAAGTAAGAGCATAAGTCAATTCAAAATGAAAAGAGTATGTTTAGAAGCCCAAAATTGTTTTTAGAGTTTCTTGGCCCTGAATGTTCAGAAAAGTCACCCACATATAACAAAACTTTTAGGGTTTTCAATGACAGCAGCCTGCTGTGGCATGTACACCAAGGGTTCACCACCACCCTACAAAATCAATCACTAGGTAAAACGACGCTTCCAGCCTACCTGCTAGACGTGGGAGGCACACAATCAGAAAGCTGCAGAGCAGCCTGTATGGAAGCCAACCAGCCCTTCCTGATTTCTTGTGCTGTCCTGCTCCCTTAATACTTAAGAATGCACAGTTACAAGCCCATAGTAAATGTGCATGCATTTTGAGTCTCCTAACAAAGCAACTGTTCCATACCTATGGGTCACCAAAAAAACACTATCCTTGTAGGGAAATAAGTGATCTAGGAAACAGATCTCAACTTGCAGAGCATCCCCAAGACTCCCTAACTTATTCTTCCTCCCATGCCTCAAATACTCTGAGGACCCAACTATCCCATGCAAAAGTCACCAACTATTACTAGTGACTGCTGAGTAATCCAGAGTAATCATAGCATCAAGAATGCAGCATGCAATTATTAATTCTAATTTTTCTTTTCTTGCTTTTACACATTTAAGGACCCAGCTGAGACACAATGAGCAGAGTACTAGGAAAAAACAGGGCATGGTCCTGCTATCAAGTGCAAGCTGCTCTGTGCCGGGTTCCCCTACTCCTGTTGCACTGGGCCGTACACCAGAAGGTGTATATGGCCACGGTTTCATCACTAGGTCATGCAAAAGGACAATTCAAAGGTTAGGAGCCTGACCCAAAGTCACGAAGCTCTGGGGCAAAGCCAAGATTCCAAAAGAGTCTTTTAACCTCAACTTGGTACTTTTTTTACATTACTGTGTATCACAATGTTGGTCAAAAACACTTACCTGGGAATAAAAACAAATTAAAAGATGCACTATGGAAAATGCTGACTTTACTAATGGTGGTCACTAATAAGCACAACACAGTAAAAAAATGTGGACAAGCAGGATTCAAAAACAGCAGCAAAGCAAATGAGAAGTTTTACTATTACTTCTGGAAAGGAAAAGCTACAATCTCACGATTTACCCACTTCACTCCCTCCTCCCCCAAAAAGGCTACAGAGAAATGTTGTCTTCCTTTTGATTGACAATGGCTAAAGGACAAAGCCCTAGCTTCTTTATGACCCAATTCCAGCACAGGCATGAAAGAAAAATTTATATATCGGCTTCCTCCTGAAAGAATGGCATGGCCAGAGTCCCTGGAGTCACTGTGAGCTGGGGAATCCATCTAACTGCCTTTTGATCTTTGAAAAGAACGGGGCTGAGCACAATATTACTAGCCTTTTTCTTTTTCCTTTTCTGTTCTCCACAGTTTTTTCATCACATTCATTTAATCCCTTTCAATGTGCCTTCAGATTTTATTTGTGTCTCCCTCAAAACTGAATTTTATTTTTGGCTTATATTTATGAAGAAAGAAAAAAAACCTTTTTGTGTGTGCAGGTAAATTGTGAAAAGATGAGCTAGAGATACAGCTCAGTGCACAATGCCTGCCTGGAAAGCACGAGGTACTGAGTTTCATTTCTAGTATCTAAAAGAAAAACAAACCGGGCCAGGGGTTTAGCTCAGCAGCACAAGCATCTGCCTGGCAAGTGTGAGGTTATGAGTTCAATCCCCGGTACCCCCCCACACACAAAAGAAAGAAAGAAAGAAAGAAAGAAAGAAAGAAAGAAAGAAAGAAAGAAAGAAAGAAAGAAAGAAAGAAATCAGAACAAAAAGAAATCAGAACAAAAAGTTAACCCTTATCCTCAAACTCTCACCATTCTGTGACATACCCAAATGTGCATAACTGACAATGCTCTAATTCTGCTAAGGAAAGAGGCACAGAAGAGCACCACACTGTGCGCTATTGGAGGTGATCTGAGTTGTGACCCAAGCTGCCCCTGTCGTGAGCACATCGTGCTGTGAATGCTGTGGTATTCCTAAGCCACAGCAGGGTCACAAGTGTGAGCAACAGATGCTGGCAAATGTCAGACTTGACAAGGATTTACTGAGCACCTACTAGGCCAGATCATTCCATAACAAAGTGACCATTTATCATCTGCTGTCTGAAAAAATCCAATTGTCAAGACCCAAATGGGGGCTTAATTTGAAATTAATAGAAAACCAAATTTCAGATGAAAGGTTCACAACAGAGCTATCAACTTTGATGAGAACTCTAAAAGAAGATAATGCAGCAGAAAAAATAAAGGAGGATGCTAGTCACACACCAAGTTAACAGAACTCAAGAACCAGCAGTATGGCACCCCAGCAGCAACAACCAGGCCTGGACATGACACACCTCTGGAGACATCTCCCGGAAGCCTCCTGAGTAAGCTCACCTGGGTCTGCTTGAACTACCTACAAAACGCTATACTGACGCTGGGAGTGGTGGCATACACATAAAACCCCAGGACTCTGACAGGCTGGAGGAGAATCATTTGTTCAAGTCCAGCCTGGACAATTTAGTGGTACCCTGTCTCCAAAATAGAAAATAACACTGCTAAACACACAAATATTCATTTTAAGCAGTTATGTCCAAACATGTTACATATAGTGTTGAAATACTATAAAATTATTTTCCTCAACCAGGGACACAAGATACAAAGAGGAAGGAAAAAATAAGCAAAGCAAAGTGAGGAGCTGTGTTGTTCTGCCAACCTCGTGAGCCTGGCAACTCTGCAGTGACTTGCGTGTTCAGCAAGCAGGCTTCTGATTAGAAAGCCACCTCCTCCAAAGACACAGGAAAGTTGATCGGGCACACAGGACTCCCCCAACTTCAGCAGCTCTGCAGTAAGTCTACCTAAGCACATCCCACCTTTCACAGTCTGCCAGAAGGCCATGTCTGGGGCCCACCACCTGTCTTCAGATGGTCTGGGAGAAAAGGACTTAAATTCTAATAGCTACAAAAAATATCAAAGAATACTATTTGATGACATGAAAATGAAAAAGTCCACAGAAGCATCTGTTTGCCAAGCCTCTTGGCACACAGCTGCCTCCCTCACGGGGTGCTGCCTCGGGTCCCCGCACAGTGGTGGCCAGCTGGCCAGCCGCAGCCTGCACAGGAACTGCTTCTGGTGAAAAGTGTGTGCCCCACCTGACTGCAGTGAAAGCTGCCCTGTATCTGCACTGCAATACCTTGCTCAGCTCTGCTTAAGAGTTTCGGGGTGCTCTCACTGAACACTTTCAGCACAGTAAAACAGAAATCACTGTCCCTCTTGGCAGTTAAGCTGAAAGCTGAGAAATCCCACTGACTCTTCAAAAACCAGTCTTTAACAAGAAAAATAATTCTTTCACATTATTTGCAGTGAAGAAAGAGTTTTAAGGACACTGACTGTTGTACTTGTTATGCCACCTAAGGGGTCCCAGTCTCTCACACATAAACAAAATGCACCAGAACCCACAGGCCCCCTTTCCTTGAGAAACACAAAATGCAAAGCAGAGGGTGACCGTCACTTTCTGGCAAAATTACTTAAAATATTAAGACAAGTCATAATGTACTTTCTGTCTAAAAGTAGTATCTTCAACCCCCACTCCAGCATTTTAGCAAGAAATGTTGCAGATAAACAGAAAACTGAAAGAGTAGATAAATGAAAACCCCAATGAATTCTGCCTGGATTCTCAACTCCTGAACACGCCACCATATCTGTGTCATCTGTTTTTGTACAATCTCTTTCTGCTGGGCGGGGTTTCAACTCATAAAGCAGGCTGCGGACCACTAGCACACTTCACCCTGAACACTCTGGCAAGCAATACCTGGATATTAACTTTCAAGGAACCAATTAGACAATAGCAGAGTAAAAGTATAAACACAATACATTAAAAGAATAACAAAGGGAGAGAAAAAGCCAGATTAATGAAGAAGCCAGCAACCTCTGAAATCCCAATAATTCAAGACTAATGAGTAGGAGGAGCCCCAATGAGGCTGGCTCAGGTTGGATTTTGTGCCTCCCATATCCATGATTTCTACACCTGAAGCGGAGATGCGTCTCCAGTGCTCACCTAAGGGCAGCAGCATGGTACGTGTCAACGTAGTCAGAAATGAAGAGTTCTCGGTTCTTGATAACAGGGTCTGTAATGACAAGTTCCCTTCCAGAGTCTGTCAAAAAATTTTTAAAAAATTTTTTTTAATTAACTAAGAGGAAATTAAAACTGAGTTTCCTAAAACAGGTAACAAAGTTTTGCAAACCCTTTTTCTTTCCAAATATACCTCTTGATGAAGTGTGATAAATAACCAGACCTGATTTGCACCATAAGTGTGTAAAATAGGGCAAAGGAATAACAGCATGAATAAGAACAATGTATGTAGTTTTTAACAAGTGATTAAGTATATTATTGGGTGTTTATTACATTCTTTACCAAATCCTTACATTTTGCTAAAATGCATCAAAAGCACAAAGTTGCTAGGCGTGGTACTACATGCCTGTGATCTCAGCACACAGTGGGCTGAGGCAGGAGGTGCACCGAGAGTTCCCGGTCAAGTGGGGAGTGGTGGCACGCAGCTGTAATGCCAGCATTCAGGAGCCTGGGCTATAAAGAGAGTTCAAGACCAACCTCAAATGCTTAGTGACACCCTGCCTCACAAGCTAAAAACATAAAGAAACTTCAAAACCAGTGTGGGCTACACAGCAAAAGCCTATTTAAAAAATAAACCAGTAAATAAATAGGAAAGGAAAAAAGTGGGAGTCTTTGTTTTTGCTAAATATTCCAAAATGAAATGCAGCCACATTGATTCAGCTAAAAAAGATGAGCAAGCTACTATTTTTAACTGGGTATCAAAATTTACCTGCTTTAACAGAAGTTTCATTTCAAAGATTTAAAAAAAAAAAATGTCAGCAAAGGCCATGCAAGAGCATGGGGGGAGCAGCAGGACCAAACAAGCCCACCCCAGCCCAGTGCCACCACTGAGAGGATGCGTGGCCTCCTGCTGCAGCTCCAAACTCAACTCCTCACCTCCAGCTGCAGGAAAAACCTGCTTCGCATGGTTCACAGCTGACAGATTGAACCACCTAGCATGAGGCCTAGAGCACCTTTCCAGAATCAACCTTTAAAAAATACTATCCATTTTTTAAAAAGGTAACCTGCACTTTATGTATGTATCTCATGTGTCAATACAGTTACCATGCAGAACTACAAGGCCAGACAGAAAAAGAAAGATCAGTTGCCTAGAACTATATTCCTATTGTTCTGAAGTCAGGCAGCAAGCTGAACTCCAAAACATAATTCAGAGAGCAGTGCTTGAAAATTGCAGCTCACTATCCTGAATACAAGTAATTAAATTCAATACAGGTTATCGAAAAGAAAAAGAAATAGCAATCCTATAAGGATTAAAGTTTATTTGTTCATTGCTAGGTGAAAAAAGGACTTCAAAGAATGAAATTACTATTATTTCCAAAGAGCACACCTGCCTGCTTCAAATTTGAGGTAAAGATACTATTTGTATACGTTCAGAGGTTTAGGTTAAATAAAAACTAAAATTAAAAAATTGGGTATTATGGTCCAGCTATTCAGGAGACTAAGATAGGAGGACTTCAACGTTCAGACAAATCTAGGCAACTCAGCAAGACCTTTCCCAAAACAAACTCCCCCACCAAGAAAAAAGAAAAAAATGGGACTGGCGCTGTAGGTCAGCATTGCCTAACCCACGTTCAGTCCCCAGGACTGCAGAGAGGAGAGAGGGAGGGGAGATGGAGGTGTAGTGATGGGGGCGCGCGCGCGCGCTGTGTGTGTGTGTGTGTGTGTGTGTGTGTGTGTGTGTGTGTGCGCACGCGCATGTGTGCACTGGGGAGTATAACTCGCCTTTACACTGCTCCATCACCTTCAATCTTGTTTTTAGACACGATCTCACTACATCGGTAAATCACCAGGGTAGGCTCACACTCCCAATCTTGCCTCAGCCTCCAAAGCGTCCTGGGATTACAGTCATGTACTATCACATCTAGGCAGTAATGATCTCAACTTATAAAAACCTCTTTCGGAGATAATTTATCATAAAGGGTATCTCCATTTAATGGACTTTTTTTTTTTTAAATAGAGAACTTTACCAAACCTAAAGTTTACAAGAAAGGAATTAGAAGGATATACTTACCATTTTCATTATGCCGATCCTGAACCAAATGCTGATACACAGAATCTGGAACTTCAGACTGACGGTAGTACCATTTGACGTTCATGAGTAGATGGTCCCTCTTACTCTGAAAAGGAAAATCTAACAGCATTAGGAACAGGATTTCAGTGTCCCAAGTTCACATCATACTCATGATCAAAAGCCTCTGTACATAGGTATTCTGGCTGAGAGGAAAAATCGCTATTAGCAAAACTGTAACAATGACAGGGTCTGACCTTTTCCAAAAACCCCAACCTCGGTGCCCCTCTGACCCTACTCATCAGCATGGTTTACATCAAAAAATGAGACTAATCTTAAAGCTGGGAATCATCTCCTGAGTTTTATCAACAAATTCATACAACATTACATTTTTTAACATTAGCTACACAGAACTGGACATGGTGACACATCCCTGTAGTCCCAGCACTCGGGTGGCTAAAGCTGGAGGAACACCACGAGTTTGAGACCAACCTGGGCTACACAGTGAGTGCAAGGTCAGACTGACCTTCAGAGCAAGATCCTGTCTCAACAAACCAACAGAAAAAAATTACCTATATAGTACCAAAAAATCCTTAATTATCTTGCCATTGAAACTCAGAAAGAGCAACAAAAGCTAGAAAGAACTTACCAGCAAGACCTGACATGAAGCCACCTCCTCTCCAAGGTTATCATGTCACAGATCCTAGACTTCCCTTCACTTTGCTGCCACACAACCTTGCAGTTGCTGCCATGCGCAAAAGTAACAGAGCAGGCCATGGGCGATTATGGCAGGTGACGAAGGTACCAGGGGACAGGGAACCCAGTCCTATTTACCTTCAGATGGCCATTTGTAACACGAACAATTCTACATTGATCATTGTCTCATAAACAGCACATTGAAAAGAGTGAGCTTCATTCTCAGTTTATCCAAAACAACAAAGAGATTAAATACCACCCACCCTTCCATTTGAAGGCCACGGGGCCACAGTGTAACCCACATCCTCCATGCACCTGATCATGGGACAGCGTGACAGGAAGTGCACTAAGGTGTCCCAGAGCCTCATGAGACACTTTTCAACCTGGGTGGGGGCTGCGCAGACCTCCCAGGGAGAACACAGTGTGGCTCTTTTTCTTTCTTTCTTTTTTGTTTTGTTTTGTTTTTTGAGACAGGGTCTCGCTATGTAGTTCAGGTTGGTCTTTGAACTCACTATGTAGTTCAGGCTGGCCTCAAACTCACAGCAATTCTCCCGCCTCAGCCTCCCAAGTGCTGGGGTTACAGGCGTGAGCCACCACACCCAGCTTGCAGTGTCACTCTTCTTAGCAGCCTCTCCCTTCTCATCACAGGCCTGCAGGTCAGAAATCAGCATGAACTAAAATTCAAGAATGTCTCACGTTTATAAAGAAAATGGCTAAATTTTACAGTAGGTAAAGAGCCTGCGTCAAGGCTTCCCCATGAAGGCAAATGCTTCCTGCTTTAACAAGAGTTCACAAATGTAGGCTGCACTATAAGACCAGGAAGATTAAAAAACAAAACAAAAAACACTTTGCAAAAACCAAAACAAATCAAAAATAAACCTTTGCTGAAATACTTATGCTATTAAAAGAACCAGAAAGGCAGGGAAAGAAAACCCGGTCATAAGTCTTGACAGAACTCAAATGTGCAGAAGGGCTACTCCAAAGCAAATACTATAAACACCTAAATTCTTGCTCTGCAAATAACTGTGAAACTGATGCGCTTACCAAAATAGTGCATTGTCACGGCTTTGAGGAGGACAGCTCATATGTGCAGAGAATAATCCTACAGGATGCGTAATCCTGATATTTATGTATTTTACACTTTCATGTTGGGTAAAAATTATTCTGCACTCTATTCTGCATATGAAGAGAACTAATATGAAAAATAGGTACACTGCTATGTGCAGAATTTAGAGGAAGAAGTAATTTCTTTCACCAGGGGATGATGGGAGTGGTAACAACTGCCCAGAACAAATGGAAAGAATTCAATGGGATTCCTTCTTCTTTGGGGCGGGGGGGATTCTTTCTAAGCAAAGGAGAAGAACTGAGAGAGAAACAAGGTCTAAGACATACCTGGACCCACATGGCCATCTGCTTGCAGTACCCTGGGGTCCTATCAGGGAACAGGAATCCTGGTCAGGTTGGCCTTTACTGAACTACAGAACAACTGGAGTCTTTTAACTGGAGCAAATACACAGCCAGTGAGGTACAAGTGCCGGGCCTGCAGAGAACGGCTTTGGGCAAAGGAGACCAGAGACCTGCTAACCCCTGAAATACCCCATGACCACAGGCATTATTTTGCCAAGAACTTCAAAGTGTAGAGGGGAAAATGTTTCTTCTTCGTCTTCAAAAGCTAGATGCTTGTTTCTGAATGACAAAAAGCAGGACTAGGATGACATTACTCATTCTGGAAAGTAAGGCAAAAACCAGGAGAGAACACAGAGCCTATTGGGAGTGTTCAGGGCCGAGCTTACTTGAATAACGCAAGAGTTCCTCCCCTGGCACTCTGACACTCTAGCCAGTGACTCTCACAATGCTGGATGTTTAACAACACCCGACTTCCAGTCCTCAAATGTCAGTGCCCCCCCCCTCCGCCGTTGTGACAACTAACAAGGTCTGTACACATTGCCAAATATCCCTCCAAGGACAGAACACTTCCTAGGTGAAAACCAATAGTCCAATAAACCCAGACTACTGGAAAGAGTACTGGAAAGCTCAGCACTCTTCAAATCCCACCAGCTCCCAGCTACTGGACAGTGAGCACTTACTAAGATTTCCCAAGCCTGTCCCCTCCTGCAAAATGGGGACAGGGAAACTGCCCCAAGAGAACTACTGAAACATTTAAAAAGACAACATCTGAATGAACAGGTACTTTGTTAGAAGTGCAAGCAACCAGTGCTTTGTAGAATAATTTTGAGAACTTTGCTGAGAAATGTAACAGTCATTTCTCCATCAAAACATGGTGTCATAAAAGGGTGATACTGAGCTCTAACCATTTGCCAGGGTCCCACAAGAGTGACGGAACAGCACAGGAGAATTCAGGCCTGCCAGCTGCACTGGCAACTGTGTTCTGAAGTCTATGTGAAGCCTCTGGGTGTTTCTCCAACACACTGAAGATTTGCAAAGACTTAAAGCACCCCGGAAACACCCTTTAGGAACAGTGACTGGCATTTACACAGTGCTTTTTTGAACCAAACTAGGGACTCAAGAAACCTCAATTCTGCAGTCATTTCTCTGTGGTCTCTGACCCTAGTGCACTCCCTGATGACACACTAATCACTGCCTGGTGCATATATCTAGATTTATGGCCCCTAACACAAGACTACAAAGGCGGCTGAAGGATTAGTGGACACCCTAATGCAGTACTGCACAGTCACCAGAGAGGGGCAGCATTGTGTAAAATAACAAAGACTCCAGAATCTTCATTCCATAGACAGAACACAAGGAAGGGGATGGCCAAGGTAAACAGAAGTGTCAAATGAATTTAAGTACCGCAATGGGCAAGGGATTTCTAGATAAGCCAATGATTCACCTTAAGATGAAATACCTATAAATAAGGTAATGTGTTGTTTCCAAGGGAACCAAGCTAAAATTATATAATCTAGACTGTACTTCTGCTGGCAACCACTAATTACCTTCACTGCATTAAGGAACTCCCAAGCTGATGCCTGTCAATGCTGAGGAGTTTCTTTCCCAGAGAAGCCAGTGGGTAAAACAATGCTGGGAGAGAACCCCTCAGGTTCTCCCTGTGTCTGTCCCACAGCATCAGGGTCCATTACCATCCATCCCAAAGCTTTACAAACTAAATGTCTACCATGGCATTCAGCGCAGTTAGAGGGAGCACCTCCCAGTCCCAAAGCTACCAGGACACAAGGGGTTCCTCAAACACTGCCACAAGAAATTCTCACCTAACTCCTACTCCTCACTAGTCAAAGACTAGTCAGAATCACAGAAAACTGAAGCCACAAGTAAACTCAGATCATCCAATTCGACCTAACCCACCTGGGTTTGAATCCTGGCTTTGCAACTCACTAAGCTGCCTGGCTCTGAGATAGTAGCTTTTCAATTCTCTCACATATTAAATGTGGAAAAATAATGGTCCTCACAAGTTTTGCTCTTTGTGGATTCAAAACAGAGGTAGAACAGTAACAGCAATGTAAAAATAAGCTACAGAAGAAATGAGGGGGAGGGGGAAGAATGTCAAATGCTTCCAACAAACATGCCTCATTATTTACTAGTGACATAATTAAACAATTGTACTGAAGTCAGTGTGTTTATAATTTACAATTTAAAGACATTACCCTGTCTACTCAAAAGACATAAAAAAACTTACCCCTCCCCTCTACTTGTGTTTAGAAGACAGACAAACTCCTGAGGTGGGCTGGGGGATTTCCACAGGATTTCTGAAAAGTTAGAGCTGACAACTAAACTTTCTAAACTGTGAATAACCAACAAACAGACCAGAGAAGAAAGGCAAAGGAAATAGGAAAGGCCACCAAGGGCCATCACGAGGCTGCTTCTTAAGGACAAGGGTACTTACTCACTTTATCACTGCCAGGAGACTCAACCTGTCCCTCTCCCATCCTAAGGACAGAAACTGGGTCTAAGGCTAAGAAATAAATTTGCTTTTCTAGAGATCTTTGATGATTACCAATGAAATGTTTTTGTTGACTTAAATATCCAGTCTGGGTCCTTCCTAGGACATGATTTGTTTTGTTTTAAGGACCAGTCTTAATATCCTTGGGGGAATGTTTTACTGTAACCCTAAATCATGCTATGTGGAGGGAGCAGAGGGGTAGAACTGGCAGAGGAACCAAGAGGAGTTCCTAAGTGAGTGACCCAATAGGCCAATGGGGGGGGGGGATTTTAAACCTGCCCCGCCCCATCCAGCCTCCATAGCCCTCAGAGCAGGCCACATTTAGTCCTCCACTGCTGTCACACAGACAGGTGCTGAGGATGGCATCGCCAGGGGCATTACGGGATTATCAAATGAACAATTCCGTGAAGCAAAAATGACCTGCTAAGAGGTAACAGGAGAATTCTTTAAATTTTTAATTTATTTATGGGCCGTTTAAAGTTCTAACAATGCAAGGCCTGGTTTGAAAGTCAGGTGAAAGTGGGCCAAAAGTTCTGCTTGATAAGCCAATGCAGGCAGAGGAGGGAAATCTGGGAGCATTAGGGGCTGACATTTGCATGTAGTGTTGCTAAGAAGCTAACTTGTGGAGAAACTTGTGTATTCATTCCCACAGTACATCAATAGGAGGGTTATGGGCTGCATTAGGGATACACACGCAATCAAGAAAAGCGAGCTGAGAGTGCTGGTGTGGGCCTGAAAGCCCAGCACCACAGGAGGCTGAGGCAGGAGAGCACAGGTTCAGGTCTCATGGTGAGCACCCTTGTGAAAATCTGTCTCAATACAAAAAGGGCTGATGATGTAGCTTGGCCCAGAGGCCCTCAGCATTCAATTCCCTGTACTACCAAAAAAAGTGTACACAGAATTTCAGGTGATAGTTATGAGACTAAGCATGGGAGTGCTCCCTGAGACACTGTGGGGTTCCCTCAAGTATGCAGCAACGACTGCCTTAAAGAAGCATTTCAGGAAGTTCAAATAATTCCCAAATTACCTATTTCCTTGTTTCAAAATGTTTTAAGATATATGCTAATTTGTTTATACTACTAGTTTCTCTAGTTTACTGAAAAGAAATTTTTGTACTATTTATTACCTGTTCACTTTTTCTCTGAAGAGAATCATGTCTCTGAGTAACTTCTTTGAAGATAATGTACACAATGTTTTTATGGGTAATGTCTTATGTTGCTATGAAATGTTTTATTTTTTTCAAAAAAATAACAAGAAAGAGACATGTCAACCCTTCTGAGCCCACTTGCGCTGCCATGCCTTAGGGCACCGCCCCCACCAGGAAGCGCTCCTGTGCCCAGGTGATCATGCCAACCTATGCTCGCCCAGCACGGCTAACTAAGGAGCAACCAAAACAATGCCAAGGAATGGAACCCACCGAAGGGCACGCCAACAGATCAATAAGTAAAGAAAATGGTTTTCGCGCGCATGCACACACGCACTGGAGTACTACTATTCAGCCTCAGAAAGGAAGGTAATTCTGTCTTTTGTGCCAGAACTGGAGAATGACACAAAAAGTGCGGTCAGCCACAGAAAGACAAATACCACATGTTCTCATATCTAGAATCAAAAATAATCAGACTCACAAACAACAGAGTTGAATGGTGGTCACCATGCCTGAAGGACAGGGAAAACTGAAAGATGATGGTTCAAGGAAGGGGTTCAAAACCACAGGAAGATAAAGATAAGGTTTTTTGGAGGGTGGAGATTGCACAGTCAGCGAACACGGGAAATTACAAATGTATCATACATTTCAAAATTGCTGAGACTACACTTCAAATGTTCTCATTACAAAAACTGATAACTAATTTAACTGATAGATGTTAATTTGCTTGATTTATTTTGCTTTATATCCATAAATCAGAACATTACTATGCAGTCCATACATATATACAAGTATACAAACTGTCAACTTACAATAAAATAATTACTTTTTAAACAGAACAAGACAGTACCCCACAAAGTACACCATCCTGATTGTGACTGTTAGTATCAGGTGCCTGGATGGATTAGCACATCCCTACTGGCTTGAACTGCTGACGCTATGTAAGGGTCTAATCACTATTACTATACTAAGTTTTTACTAATAAAATTAATTAAAAACTGCTCAACGGGACAGTCAAGGGTTCAAATGCCCTGGTAGCAAGACACACAGATTATGTCCTCATCAAGAGGGTGTCAGGGAGTAGCCAGAAGAGCATTCTCTCTGCGGAAGTGTAAGAGGGAGCTGGGGGAGTGGGGGGGTTAATAAGGAAGATCCACCCTCAAGCACGTGAGCACCATCTCATCAGCTGGGGCCCACACAGAACAAAAGAAGGGAAAGGGGCAAATTCACTCTCTTTCAGGGCGTGCTGAACTGGGATGCCCTTCTCCCAGACATCAGAAATACAGCTTTTCTGGCAAAGCTTTGGACTCCACGAATCAGGGAGCCTCAAAACTCCTGGGTGTTGTCAGCCTCAGATCTCCAATTTACATGTGGTCTATCATAAGCCTTCATTACTCCATAATCATGTGAGTAAACGCCCTATAAACTCTTCCCTTCCCTCTCCCTGACATCTAATAACTGGTTCTACTAACTAGCTCTGAAGAACCCTAATACATTGACAAAACACCACAGAGCAATAAAAAACCCCAAAGTTCAGATTTAATGGTCAAATTAACATGTAATGTTCTACACTTGAATCTCCAAAGTTTGCCAGCCAAATACAAAATGAATTCCACACTCTATCCTGCAGCTATGATCATTGTCAGAAAAACACAAAGCCACAATTTCTATTTGGCCAGACGGATTTCCCTCATTAAGAAGTTCGGTTCATTGTTCACAGTATCACAGGCACCTAAGCCAGGCAGAAATATTACAGGCAGTCAGACGGGGTGGGGGGGCCCTCAAGGGAGTCAGTGCAAAAGATGAGAACACAGCACATTACAACTACGGCTGGAGGCGCATCTATTGAAGGCCAGGCCTCCCTGCCTCCCCAGGGATAAGCAATGTACTATAATTGTCATCGCCTGGTCCAATAAATCTAGCCAGACATCAGTCAGTCACACAGGTGGGTGATCCTGGTGCATCTCTTCCAAAACAGTCCTGGTTCTTTCCCTGCATTCCAACGTGACCTGCTTCCCCAGTGGGTCAGCATGACCTAAGTGGTTACACCGGTGGTTCTTATTGGCTGGTCACAGCTTTGCCCCGCCTTGTACCCACCTCGCGGTACCTTTGTACCTACATGGTGATTTTGCCCTACAGAGCTTCCCCTAGGAAAGTGGAATCTGCGTCAACCCATACGGGTCCTCTCCTGTCTCTCAAGAGCCTCTTTCCATAAAATTTCCTGTCTAGCTGGGATTTAGTGCAGTGGCGTAAGTGCCTGCCTGGCAAGTGCAAGGTTGTGAGTTCAATCCCTGGTACAAAAAATAATAATAAAACTTCCTGTTTTAACCTCCACTGTTCCTTAGAATCCATTCTTCAATTTCAAGGAGCACAAACTGCATGTCAGACATCTTGCAAGTTGCGAATTATAGTATTTCCCTAGTAATACTTACAGGTCCTATATCAATAGCACAGTAAAAACTGTCACATTCCCCTAAACCCCTACTACAGATTTAAATATCCCCTTAAATTTCTGGGAAAAGCCCAAATCCCACAGGACTGGACAGCTTTCTAATAGTGGGCTGGTGGCAGAGGCTGCAGGAGCAGCAGTGCTGCTCGTTCTGAGAGTGGCTGACTTCTTCACAGCCCTGCCTGTGAAGCAGAGTTCCACCACACCGCTCGGCGGGTCAGCGGTCACGGGGAGGGCCAGGATGGGGGCTGCCAAAATTCCCTGAGCGTCTCATGATTTTAGCACTGCATTACTCTAAAAACAACTCTTCATTAAAGTTATTAACTTATGATTAAAGATGTATCACAGAGGAGGCAGGGCTACAGTTCAGTGGCACAGTGCTTGCTGGGCAAGCATGAGGTCTTCAGTTTGATTCCCAGTACCTCCCCACAAAAAAAAGATATATCAAAAGGTATGGCCGTTAAAAACTGACGGTGAGATATCCTGGAGAGACCGAGTCAACACGTATTTTATAACAGTGGTTCTAAACTGTTTTAGTTTCAGGATCTCTTACATTCTTCAAAGTTACTGAGGCGTGAAAAGAACATTTTTAATGTGAGTTGTATCTTATTGATAATCACTATATTGAAAAATGAAAACACTGTAAAAGATTTACGAATGCATTTAAGAAGAGCTATCCTAGATTCATTACATGTTCATGTGACAAAAATAATTTTTGAAACAAAATTAGGAAATGCGTAACTTATCTATGAAAATCTCTCCCGTCCCATTTAAGAACGCACACCCCCACATACCCGCCTGTTTCTGCATGTCACCGTGTGCTACACCATCACTTGCCTCTGAAATGTGCACTGGCCCTTGGGAGGGGAGAGTGCAAAGCTGCCTGCTGTCTGGGGATCACTGGGAGGCAGGCGGGCCCTGGCAGCCCTGTCACACTCAGAAGGACTGCTCTCCAGGGAGGCAAACAAGCCACGCAGCTGCTCCCAGCTGCTCCTCCCAGCCTTGGTGCCCTGGCCCAACAGAACCACAATAGGGGATCTTAAAGGAAAGTTCATTTAAATGTGAGATGATCATCAAGCAAAATTCATTTAGATGTGAGACACAATTTTAAAATAAAATTTTATCTTTATTAATGCAGATTCCGAGAGTGAGTAGAAAGTTAAACAAGAAAAAGTATAAAATCTAGACAAGTTGCTCATTTCAAATTTAAGATTTTCTGTCTGAAAACTGAGGTTGTGAGATCTAGAAATCTTTGAAGCTTGATTCAAACAAGTGTACATTAGTCTACACTTTAAAATAAGCCCTGAAATGATAAAAAATTAAAATAAATATAAGCTTTAGAACAACCTACTAAGCTGAGAGCATGTAGAAAATAGTTACCTGGATAACTGTATTTAGCAATCTGAAATTTCAGTCTCCTCTGGCAGTACTGCCTCCCTTCCCAAGAAAACTGACAATCATTAATCAAAACCAAAATTTAAAGGGGAAAAAAACATTATTTATGACATTACATAAAATAGTAGTCTTTTATAACAATAGATATAACTATTTTACATGACCAGCAAAAGCCCTCCCTTTCTAGTGATAAGCTTTGTTTGCACCCACTGCTTTCTGAATTAAACTATGAAACAGCAGATCTGGTTAGACTAGATAATAAAATAACTTCTTACACTAGCACGAGTACTCCTACTTTGGGAGGGGGTAACCAGGAACTGAACTCATGACCTTGTACTTGCCAGGCAGGTGCTTGTGCCACTGAGCTATACTTCCACTTTTAAGGAACAGATTAGAGATGCAGATTTTAAAATTATTATTACTTTAAATAAAATCTGCCTGCATAATTATAGAAATTGAAGTACAGCTAGTAAACATCCCACTGGCCAATAAACTTGGTTGAGTAAGGAAGGAGAAAATCAACAGGAACCCTGTAAAATTACATTTTCCTGTCCTATGTAAATTAGTCTGTCTTGTCTTAAATGTCTTGATTATTTTTTTTCTTTCTGACAAACCAAAACAAAGACTGTAACCTTTAATGCCTGTTGGCCTATTTATAACTGTCCCTCTATGGTCGGTTTTCTAATACAAGCCTGCCTGATAGCTTATCTCAGTGCACAGGGCAGTCAGCAAAGGGTCAGTGCTGCTGGAGAGGAGAAAGGAAAGCAGGAAATGAGAAGGCACAGTTAATCCCCCAGATAATCGATCAGTACATGCAGCCAAGCTTGAGCTGAGCTGGGGAAATGCTGCTTTTGTAAAGAAAGAAAATCAAAGTCATTTGACCAGAGCCATAATCCATTTTAAAATAGGATAAATTTTGTCAAGAAGATTTTCCATCATGTTTAAGTACCAATATCTATCTATTTATGTCTTTTGCAGTAACATATTTTTCTTTAAAATCTTCTGTCCTCTATCTTCTCCCAAACACAAGTTTTAACTATTGGTTGTTCTCATTTTGATTTTTTTTAATTTTCAAATATAATTCACAGACAAAATTAACTCACTTTCAGATGCAATTACTTTTGAGAAATGTTTACATATCGTGTCACCACAGGTCAGACAGGCACTGCTGCTGCCCCAGAAGCCACTGCTCACCGTGCCCCAGGGAGTGCTAGACAAGCATCCGATCTAAACTCCGCCCTCCTCTGCACCACCCAGAGAATCTGACCAGGAGAAAACAGCTCTGGGTTGGCAGGGCTTTTTGTCCTCAGAGAAGGACAGCTACAACTTCTAGGCTGAGACAACAGATGAAAGTTAAAATGATAAAAGGAAAATAAGTTAACAAAGACCGCTTTAAGTTATTTTGTTACTCTTTATGGACGCATGCAAACAGTATTTCTGGACTTGGGGGGGGGGGGCGTGCTGGCCAGGGGCTGGGGAGGCAGCTGCCTGGAAATGCCCAGAGGGGTGAGCAGCGCTGGGGCCCACACCCATTCCTCTGACCACAGCAGTGAAGAAGAACCTCCAGTGCGCTCTTCTTTCTGGCTCTCTGGCTGCAGCGGGGAGCTCCCCCATGAAAACTCCCTAAGATTCTCCTACTCTTAGGCTTGCGTTTTGGAGGTGCAAGACCAAACTCCTGGCCTCACACAAGCTGGTCGAAGACTAACTCCACACCAACCCTCCAAGCCAAGTCTCCTTGCTTTTTGTTTTATTATTTTCCTCTTTCAAAAAAACGTATTGTATATTTGACAAGCAGAAAGGTTTAAAAAAAAAAGTGTAAATGGTATAAAAGCAATAGAGCCGTGTACTAAACACTGCTGGAGTAATGGAGACTGGCTGCACACCCCTGGGAAGCCGCAGGAGCCTGCTCCCCTGACTCACTCATGATCACTGTGTGTCCTCCCCACATCCACACGTACAGCTAAACACAGGCAAGGCACAGCTTTGTCTGTATTTTGTATGAAGACACCATGTTGTTTAGTTCTTCTGTCTCACTATGTTGCTCAGGCTGGCATCTGGCAGTCCTCCTGCCTCAGCCTCCTGATAGTGGAATTATACAGCCTAGGCCACTGAGCCTAACTTTTTCTTTTGCTTTGTTTCTCTTTTTATGGTGCTGGAGATCACACTCAGGGCCTATCCTTATTCTTTTGTGCTACACTTACAGTCATTTACACACTCACTTATTTGTTTCTGAGCCATGTCTCTCATTAAGGTGCCTGTCTGGGAGCACAGGCTCACCACCACGCCCAGCTCACCATTCTTTTCATATGCTTGAGCTCCTACCCTCATTGCTGTCTCCCTTCTCTTTGGGTTTATATTCCTTTTTAAATGTCTTAACATATACAGGCTATTGATTTTTTTTTCTTTTTCTTTTGGAAACAGAATCTTGCTGTCATTCAGGCAGCCTTAAATTCACTATTTAGTCACACTGGCCTTACATTTGTGAAGATCCTCCTGCCTCAGCCTCCTGAGTGCTGAAATTGCAGGAGTGCACCACCATACCAGCTGATTATTGATTTTTATTTAAGTCAATATTCTTTTTTCAATATTTAAATATATTTACATACATTTACACCTAAAGTTAATGTCTAAGCAAGGCTTTGAATAAATCTCATAATTGTGATGTACTGTAGCTTCATTAATCACTTACTCTAAAACATCTTCTAATTTTGTACTGTGATCACCTACTTGACTCAGACTACTTAGAGGTGTATCACTCCACTCTGCACCTTTACTGGATATTCCACAAATCCTTTTCCTTTTGATTCCTAGCTTCGTTTACCTGTAGTCAAAAAACATACTCTAAAATAGTCGTTTCTGGGGGTGTAGCTCAGCAGCACAAGCGCCTGCCTGCCAAGCTCTAGGTCGCAAGTCTGATCCCTGGTACAAAAAAATAAATAAAATAAAAGTCATTTCTGGTAAATATCTCTTATGCACCTGAAGAATGTACATTTGGCAGTTGCTGAGTATGCTCTATTGTATATGATAATTAGTTCAAATTGTATTGTTATTCAACATTCAATATTCTTAAAGATATATAATCTATTTGCTTAACTCAATTAGTGAAAGAGATGTGTTGAAATCTTTCCAAATATCCATCAACAGTAGAAAGAATTAGGATGACTTGGATTTTCATAATGCAGTATCATATAGCAATGAAAATAAACTGCTACAGCACATGAAAACATGGATGAACTCACTGAGCATAAGCACTGTGTGATTCCCTCCACACACAGAGTTCAGAAACAAGCAGAATTAGTGGCTGGCAGAGGTCATGAGAGTGACACACAGCAACTTGTTTCTTTTAAGAGTAGAAGTCAGATAGGTTTGTTCCATGAAAATTCACTGAAGTATACACTTGCAATTTATACTCTTTCCCCAAAATGTATTCCATTCTGACAAAATTTAAGGCACAAAAACTAAAGCTGACATATACACACAGAGAGGTACATCTCAAAAGACAGAAGAAAAAAGGCTGCCTGCCAGAGGGAAAAGCCTGGAGTAACTTGTTATGAAAGAAAAGAAAAGAGAAAAGAGAAGAAAAGAAGGGGGGGGGGGAGACGAGAGAGGGGACAGGGGACAGGGGACAGGGGAGGGAAGAATTCAAAGACCAAAAGGAACATGTGAAAGACACCCCAGAAACTGGCTTGAAAGGACTCTTGCTGGCCAAATCTGAGACAATTTGAGAATCAATATATAATGATAGTAACAGATGATTAACTTCAAAAAAAATCAAGCATCCTCCACATTGATGAAAGTAAACAAACTGAACAGTTGCTAAGGAACAGGGTATGAGATAAAAAGCAACTTCACAGTGCTAAGGCCTGGCAGGCCCGCAGTGATCAGTTGTCAAACTGGCTACCAAGAAAGGAACAAACTGCAATCACGCCTGCCTGGCAGGTGAAACAAGAAGGCTCTGAACCTGGAGCTAACAGCAAGGACATAACATCCTCCAGACGCAGACTTTGGGCTGTCAAGGCCAGAAAAGACTGAAGAGCTGCTCCAAACCAACTAAATACAGAGGAAGGTCCTTTTCCTACAAAAGACACTGGAACAACTGACCAAGCAGTAAATGTGGGTGAGGTCTGAAGATTATCAGCAATGTATCAGCATTAATTCTGAGATCTGACTGTTGATTCCCAAATTACATAAAAGTACGTACTCATTGGTTTAAAAACATACACTCAAAGATAAGGAGTGATAGGAATTATTCAGCAATTTTTTTCCGAAATAACTAAGGAAAATCGGCTCTTTGAACTGGACTTGTAACTCCTCTGCAGAAAGGGGTTACTAAGGGGACGGCTAGGTGTGGTGGTACACATCTGCGTTTCCAACACTCTAGGACGCTGAGGCAGGAAGATAACAAGTTGAAGCTCAGCCTGGGTGACTTAATGAGACCCTGTTGAGGGGGGAAAACTGGAGAAATATATGCTAATGTCACTTTAACCAGGCTGAAAGCTAGGTAGGCAGTAACAATCCTAAGGACAAAGTCATGCTATTGTCAGTTAAAACATTACTTTCAGGAATGAAGTCAATGATAAGGATGAAATTTCAAAATACTGAGAACAACTGTTTAATAAATTCTGTTGCAATTATTAGGAAGCCATCTGGGAAAAATAAACTTGTATCCATACTTTGTAAGAAAATAATTCTAAATAAACAGTCAAAGATGGAAAGTGAAAAGAGAAAGATGCAAAGCAGGATTACACCAAGAATGCATTGTTCAAATGGGCAAACATCCAAGTCAGTGACACTCTGCTGGTCAAATTATAGGAAACTAGATTCTCATTATTTTTTACAGAAACATTAACTGGCACAATTGCTTTATGGAGGGCACATGGGCAATACCTGCCAAAATTACAAATTGTATTTGTCTGTTTCCCAAGCCATATCACTTCCTGCAATTTACTCTGTAAATATCTTTAGGCCAGGTGTGGCATTAAAACACCTGTGACCTCAGCTACTTGGGAGGCTAAGGCAGGAGGATTAGAAGTTTGAGCCTAGCCTGGACAATTTAGCAATACTGTCTCGAAATAAAACACAGGAGGGCTGGGCCTGTAGCCCAGAGGTAATGTGCCCCTGGGTTCAAGCCTCATATTAATAAATTTAAATTAAGCATGCTTGCACATACACAGAACTGCATAAACAAGTTTACTCACTGTAGTAGCTCAATACCCATTAACAGGGCACTGATAAGTGAATCACGAAGTATCTATAAAATGGAACACCAAGCAGCTGAGTGCTCAGTAAAGAGGGGGAGGGTGAAAAGAAGACGATTCTTTACACACTGGAGGGAAAATCTCCAACACACACTCCTCAGAGCACGCTTGGGAACCTGCGCTTTGCTGTCTCTGCTGAACCATTCCATTCAGCGACACTCTACACATTGACAATGACGAGCTATGTGTGACCAGGCTAAGGAAAGAGAATTTGAGCAAAAAGAAGTCTAAGGGTGGGGTCTGACTTGTCAGTATACATTTCAAACTATTTTTACCTGATCCATAAACAATTTTTTTATTGTTTGTACCAGGGATGAAACTCATGACCTCATGCTTGCCAGGCAGGTGCTTAAGCCACTGAGCTAAATCCCTAACCCCATAAACAACTTTTTAAGAATCCACTGGCTGCTTTACTTCTGTCACAAGCCTCTGACACATCTCCACCAGCCCTTCTTTCTCTCAGTGTTGGTCTGTCTGTGCTTGCTTCTCTCTTAGACAGCTAGCCTTCTAGCAGGTGAGTGTCTAAAAGGCAAAACCTGCACCCATCACACTGCCAAAGAATACGACTCAGCAGGAACAAGCCTGTGTCACTGCTGTCGCCCACAGGCTGGGGTATCTTTTACACTTAAAACTTATATTTAAAAATCTAAAAATACAAAGCAGTTACACAAGTAACTCAGCTGCTTGTAAAATAGTCACATACTTTTCCCCCACCACCCATTTTATGTCCTATCATCTATCTGTACACAGACCACTTACTTCAAAAACCCAATTATACACTATAAAATACATTAATATACTACATTTACATTAAACATACTATAATGCATTATCTACTACATTGTATACTAATAATAAATAAATGGATGTATTTTTAAATGAATCAAACTTTTAAAATACTCAGTGTTTCTGAATGTAAAGAGGCACAGAGGCTTTACATATGAAATTTAGTCTCCCTGAACGTAAACTATTCTACTCAATGCCAACATATAAAATAAGCCGTGAAATGAAATACATATGTATTATCAAATCCTCTTCATACTGTTATATACCAATGAGACAGTATACACTTAAAAAGAGAGGAAGACATTAAAAAGGTATAATTGAAACCTTCCCTGAAATAAAGCAATGAGCACTATTTTTTACCGTAACATTTTTTGTCTATGTTTGCTATTTCCACACACTCCTCTTTGATTCCGGATTATGTCTTCCCAGGAAGACTATCTGGCAGCCAGCTGCTGATGAAGTATTGAGGGCAGCGCTCCTCACACACAGCTGATTAGCATTTCTACCATGGCGGCACACACACTGGCCTGATAAATCACACCCGCCCAGTGCCGTGCACAATAACCAACGGTTAGCTAACAGCTGTGGCTATTACAGATGCGCTGAGCTAAGCTTTGAATATATGCTCTGATAATTACATTCCATTAGGGTTTCTACCTTTAAACCTAAAGGCAGGTAACAATGAAAGCAAGCGCCATCCACAGGGCCCTCCCATTTGCCATGAAATGTCAATTACGTTAGAGAGTTCGCATCCAATTACCCAACACAAGCAGCCAGAGCATCCATCACTTCCGTTAAAACAAGCAGAATCCAGCGGCAGGGCCACTGGAAGTCATCACACGGTTTAAATGGATTCTCACCTCTCAAATATCAAGGGGTCCTCTTTCCCTGAACATCACACTAAGGCACTTGGCCTTTTAACAAAGAGAGCTACCCAAGTTAAAAGAAATTCAAAAGACAGGGCATGCAGCAAGGACCAGCTCAGAGCTAGAGACATCTGGCCCTCGTGTTAAAACACAAAATAGTGAAAGACCCTTTATATGTAAAATAAATACATGTAAAAAGGGAGGTTTTTTGTCTAGGCTACTAAGAAAGAAGTCACTGTCCCTAAAGAGTCTAGTTTTGGCAAGTGCCCCAGAGAAATTAGAAAAACCTCCTGACCAGATGTATTAATTTCCCAGTTCTTAAGAACAAAGAAACTATTCTCAAAGTCCTTGCTTAGAGCTCCAAAATCAAAGCACCATCAGGCACAAAGCTATGCCCCTCTGCCTGTGTGTATGTTACTCCTGAAGTTAACAAGGGTTAGAGCAAACCAAATCCCACAGACCTGCAGTGTATCACTCACACTCTGCATCTCCCACCAACCACATGAGGATCTTAAAACAAGGACCAAGATAATGTCCTTAGTCCTCTTTGTGCAGAATGATTTTACTGTCTACAGAAAATTCTAACATCTGACTCGTGGCAATTAACATATAATGCAGCCACCATTTATCTAATATTATGATATAACTTGAGGGAATTGTAAGAAATTGTTTTGTGTGTCTATCTGGAGACAAGGTCTTGCTATGCAGTTCAGGGTGGTTTTGAGCTCACTTTGTAGCCCAGCTAGTCTTAAACTTGCAACGATCCTCCTGTCTTAGCCTTCATTTTCTAATTCTACCATTGACATTATGTCAGATGGACTGATGAGAAACTGTGAGAGTTCTAACTGGGAGTAAATAATTATTGGGACATGAAATGAAACAATAACCTAGAGAAATTAAACCAATCACACAGAAGAGGGGAACAAGAAATCAACTGCCTAGGGAATTTACAGTCTAATGCCATTTGCATTTACACAGACAGCAGTATGTGGTAACTACACTTCAGCAAGGCTCCAGAACAGTGATGGGGAACCTCTGGCACACCTGCCACAGCAGGCTGTTTCCACCACTGAAAGCTCTAAAAGGTTTGCCATCACTGTTCTAGAACAATGCTTCTTAACCTTCATTAAGATCCCTTTTGCTAAAACAACGTAGGTTTATGTACTGGTCTGTATCTCCACCCGGCATCATAAGAGAAGTTAAGATTCACAAGGTAAGCAACTCATCAGTTCTGTTCATAATAAATACTTATTTAAAAGAAATGAATGAGTGAATTACAATAAAAAATAAAATTATGATATAACTATCCTATATAACAAAACTAAGCTGCACTGGTGGTTGGGCCAACTAGAGTATGCAATCGGAAAATCCTCACCGGGCCCTAACCCAGTACATAATATGATTTGCCTACAAATCAACTAGCGCAAACTCCTTAAGCCACCCACAGACTTATTTAAACCCACAGGAGCAAGCAGGAAATTCTTTCCTGTCATCCTGTCAACAAGAGCTCCCACAAGCCTAAGCCAGTCATGCTAAGGGTAGGATACACCTAGGCAATTCATTAACACATATTAGTTCCAACGAAATTAGTTTTTAATAACCAGTAACTTGGAATTTACCATAATTTCAAATCAATAGTATTGCCAGGCGTGGTGGCACACACCTTACTTACTCACAGTCCTCGGGAGACTGCGGCAGGAAGGTTCTCCCTGAGTTTGAGTCAGCCTGGGCTACATAGTGAGTTTTGGGGCAGGGCCAGCCTGAACTACAAAGTGAGACCCTGTCTTTGAAGAAAAAAAAAAAAAAAAAGAAAACCACACCAAACCAATGGTACTCGACTTAAGGTTTTCCTTTGGTATGAATTGTGTGTCTGTCTCAATCTACAATGCTACCGACCCAGTCAGCAAAACTTCTTTAGTGCAGCTATACTATGTAAGACACCCACAAAGAAAAGAGCCACTCACTCTCGCTCTATACAAATAACCTGCTTGTCCTCTTTGTTGTCTTTCTTAGAAGTGTTACAGAACTCACTATATTTTTATTTAGTCCAGTGATGATATTCCATTGTGCAGTCTGTATCTTGATACAATTTTATGTCACATGAGATGTGAAAGAGCCACAAATTTGGTAATAAAAGTGAAACAAACACCAAGAAAAATAATATACCAAGGACCTCTACTTTAATGAGGGTTAGTAAACATTATGTCATATTAAAATCTCATCAAAAGAAAGCTTGCAGAGCAAAAATTCATTATCTTTTTAAAATATGGCTACATGTATCCTGTACTCTGCCTGAGGGAGGTACAATATGGAACAGTTTCTAATCTATAACTTGTGATAAAATAAGCCCTACCATACCATTTTCTTGTAAATACACCTGAAGAAACTCTTAAATAGGTCTTTCTGCAGCTGTGAGCAAAATGGATGACCCGCACAGCAGCAACTCGGGGCTCTTCAGGAAAATAAAGTGCTCCCAGTTCACACAGAAGATCACACACATGCCGCTACCTAGATGTAATACTCAATTTCCTTCTTACAAAAAGAACACATTCATAAAATGGTCTGTGTAATAAAAAGTAATAATACACTGCTTTGCGTAAACAAGTGGAATTTTTTATATAAACATTAATAAAGTAGCCACGATATTTTAAGGTGCATGGGTATCTCAAGCAGGTTGGTATTGCACTGTAAGAACTAATACTTCTAGATGTGACTACCATATAACAAGATAAAAGATATTTTTTAACTAATCAAATGTATATAGTAGTATAGAAGAATATTTCCTTTTGCTCTGGTTTTTGCAGTGCTGGGGCTATCCAACCTATCGCCTCGCCCATGCAAGGAAAGCTCTGCCTCTACACTCCCTAAACTAATAACCCTCAGGATAGTGTGATCTAATCATCTTACACATCTAGAAAAACCACATAAATAACAGAGGTGACTGCAAAAGTTCACAGCATAAACAAACACCCTTTAGCCATGTTTACCACACAACCAGTGTACTAGGGGAGTGATCTGCGCACTATAGTGAATCCTACAAGACAATGGAGCCTCTGGTTCCAGTTCTAGTGTATTTCATAATAAAACTGAAATATACATGCAACTAAACTTTGGATTGGATCTCAAAACTGAAATGAATGAAGCAACACTAACATTTACACACAAAATATAAAGTATTTTTCTACTCTTTGTTGGATTTTTTCCCTCTACACTGGAATTTAAAATTTGAGTAGTAATTTAAATATGCAACACAAAAATTTCAGACTCATTCGTCAATTGGTTTGTTTGTCTTTGTGAGACAGGGTGCTGCCGTGCAATTCAGGTTGTTCCCCATACAGTATTCAACAATAAATGTCAGCAGAATTTAACGTAAGCATTTAAAAAGAGCAAGAAACACAACAGGAAATTTTTTACCAATCATTGAAAACTGGTACTTTGGCACTAATCTGCAAACCTGGTGTGTTCTAGCACTGCTTCTCTTTTTCAGAAATGTATCCGTCCCTTAAATTCATCAGAAGTCCCTACAAGATGCCTGGGTTAGGGAACCCCCAGGCCTACCCTTCAGCCCCCCCTGCTAAGGAGGTTACTAGTCTAATCTCTTTGGGGAGGCCAGGCTTCACCCCCCCACACACTGAAGTCTACATCTCGCTGCCTGACAAGCCACCTGACCCAAACAGCAATCAAAACTATACAACATCCAGGATAAAAAGACAAACCTCACTGGGCCGATTTATCAGCAACTGGAAACAATGGCAGTTAAGCAGCACTGGTTAAAATGAAGCTCAGAACACAGATGCCAGGAGGCAGAGACTGCCCTTTTGTTTCTTTTCCCAACATCTTTATGAATTTTACCTAATCCTGAACTCATGAGCTAAGTCAACCTCAGAGAGAAGCAGGAGCCCAGAGCTTCCCTCAGGTGGGACCCTGGTGACATTATTCACATTTTCTTTTACTTACTCGCTGCTTGTCTAACCGAATGTCAGATCTATGATAGTCCCAGAATAATTCAGAGTAGGTCTTGGACTGAAAGAGCTTTTTATTCTACTATGGAAAGTAAACAGGAGCAGCTCCCACCCACCCCTACTTGCTGCGACTCCTTTGTCCTAAGAAGCATGGGTGTATCTGAGTTCTGAGACCCAGCCAGCTGCGTGTTTTCCCTTGCAGGCATGGGCCCCAGTGAGGGCCCTGAACAGTTCTGCACACCAATGCAGTTATCTACGCTGTTGTGTGAAACACTGAAAGACCAAACGTGCAACTGACCCTTCCTTAGAGCCTCAGAGGGCCTCCAAACCCGACTCCCTCCTCACCGATGCTCTGCACACTCCTAGGCAGCCCATATCCTGCCTCACACTGGACTATCGCAAAGATAGTGCAGCCCTCTGTATGCAGAGTTCCCGAATAAATGCTTTGGACCTGTTATTCAGAGGCTTACCATTCCTTTCTTTGGAATCCAAATCAGCCCCATCTAAGACTGATTTGGGTCAGGCCCTTTTGGGAACTTGCCTGACACTGCCAGTTATGAGGTGAATCCCGCTGCATGTTTGATCAGATAGACAAAGTCAGTAATAAACCATTGTGGGTGATAATCTGCACCATAAAAACAATTAAGTCAGGCATGGCGGTCCACACCTGTGACTCATCCTTGGGAGGCTGAGGCAGAAGAATTGCAAGTCAGGGTCCCTCCTGGACAACTCAGTGAGACCCTATCTCAAAAACTAAAAAGGGGTGGAGATGTAGCTCTATGTAAAGGCACTGGATTTAATATCTAGTATCATGGGGAAAAACAAACAACAAAAGCAAAATACACATATACACAATAAAGAAGGGCTGGGGGTATAGCTCAGTGGTGGAGCACACACTCAAAGCCCTGGGTTCAATTCTCAGTATCACTATTCAACAGTGTAACAGAACAATAAAGACATTACAGCTGGGCAAAAGCTGAGAAAACGACTAATAGACTACCAGAAACTACACAGAATGTTGGAGATGTTTAAAACAGTTTTCTCCCTTAAGAGGTTCAAATTCCATTTGGGAAGGGACAAACCCATAAAACCAATTCTATAAAACAGTGAGGAATTTATCAGAAGGTGAGAGGCACCTTGAGGACTCAGGGGGAAATGTCCCCTTTTATCACTTACCAGCTCATGTAAAGACTGAGCTAGTGGACTCAGTATCCCCATTCTGGATATATAACCTGGAAAAAGTACATAAACTATGCCTCAAGCTTTTCAACAATAAGACTTGAATTTTTTAAAATAATGAAGCCTTCACACCCATATACTGACCAAGACAGTACTTCCTTCCAGCAGCAGGGGAAACATGTCAATGTGGTGCTATGGGAACCTAGTCCTCGCTGCATTTCCGCTACCCGACGGCTGAGTGTCTCCCTTGGTCACAGCCACCTCGGCTTCCCCAACAGGCCACACGCCTAGGCTCGCCCCCCTCTCCACGTTCTCATCAGAAGAGCAGCTGAGCTGCCAAATACAAAGAAAGCATTGTCCAACACTCAGTCCCCCAGCTACCCTGACTCACGGTATGGACATTAATTACAGTGGACAGCAACTGGAGGACTGTTTGGTTACTTCAGATGTTAAGAATGGAGCAGGAGCTTCTCAAATGCATGTTCACTAGGAAAGAGATGGGGCCTCCTCTGGCTGAGCTCTCTCAAGAGGGCTGCAGGAGATGTCCACGGCCTTGCCATCAGGTCCACCACAGCCTACTACAACCTCAGGAGGCAAAGGAGGTAAAGACAAAGCCCCTGTGCTGGCAGATGGGTTATCTGCTTCATGTTGCTGGAACCAAAACTTAAAGGAAGAGAAGTTTATTTTAGCTCATAGTTTCAGAGGTTTTAGTCCATATCTCCTGGCTCCAAGGCAGAAAGAAAGGAAAGGCGGGAAGAGAGTTCTCCAATTCATAGTATCCATGGAGTAGAGAGCAGAAGAGCTAGTGTCCAGATACAGTCCTCAAGGCTGCAACCCCACGACAGACCTGACATAACGGACCTACATAACGCGCACACATGAGCTTCACTAACCCTCTAGGCACACCTCAAGCCAACCGAGTCAGCATTCACAATTAACCATCACAGGAACTTTTTAATCCATGAATAACCTAGGGGCATGAGGAGGCTTTTTAGGGTCTAACAAGGGGAAAAGTAATATACTCTACCCCCTCAAAAACAAATGCTCAGGGGGTTGGCCTGGAAACATGAAAAGCCTTGACCTGGCCAGCCACTGACAATTTGTGACTAAGCATATTAGTTCTTTTCCTGACAGTTAAAGGCAAGTGATCATCAGAACTGTCTTTGTTAACTTAAATGAAAATGTCACCCTATACCTTTAGATGAAAAAGCTAAACATGACCATTTATTTTCAGCACAAACCTAGTATCTACCTAAGACAAAAGACCTTGCCCACATTACCCTTCCACATTCCAATCCAGTCACTGCGACTAAAAATTATAAATATGACAAGAACTACACAAGACAGGGCCCATTGTAAACTAGTGTCAGAGCACTAGTTTCTCCAGACAGACCTCGTTTTCCTCTCCCTTCTATTGCCCCACATCTGTCTAAGCTTGTTCCAAATCTATACCAAGGCACCAACCAAGCCCCATGAGCTGGCAGGCTCCCACATTGGTGCCTCTTCTGCAAGGCACAGCTGCTGTGGCCCACGAGCTCCTTCCAGCTGCTCCGAGACCCCATGCCCTGCACTGCCCCAACACCTGCACATGCTGAAGGGCAGGACTCGCATGTGCTCTGAAAGGTGCAGCTACCAAACTCCAGCTAGTCAGGAGAATGAGGCAGGACCCAAGTCTGAGGTCAGCCTGGGTAACTTCAGGAGACCTATTTTCAAAAATAAAAGGGACTGGCATGTAACGCAGTGGTAGATCACCCTTGGTTCAAATCCCAGTACTGATGAGAGAAAAAATGAGATAGCTATCAATCTTTTAAAAGATTCCTCTGAAGCAACCTAATATCACAAATGCTACACAATGAGAGAATTAATTTTAATTACCAAGGAAATAATTCTGTAATAAAAGTTTTGGTGCTAATATCCAGTATCTAGGTATTTCCCCACTCAATGAAAGCAGACAAGAAAATAAAGATTTCAACCTACTCACAGGACACTTCGTTATCATGAACTTTTCTTTAAAATCTTCCCTCCTAATGCCCTTCACCTTGCATGAAACAAGAGGCTCACACAAATTCCAAATTAATAAGAGGTACTGTTTTAAAGTTATCTTTCCTCCTCTTATCCTAAAAGAATCAAATCTAATCACTCTTACAAGACAAAGCCACTTTAGTTTAAGAGGATAAACTGTAATTCACTTTACAAATGTGATTCATAAAAACACACAGATACAAAAACCTGTTGAAAATGTTCATTTCACCAAACAATAACCATGTCCTCTCTTATCTCATTCTCTTCCAATTTTGGGATTCTTAGTATATTTTTCCATATAAGACAAACGAGTTCTGCTAATCCCCAGAAATAGCAATAACCTCTGGGGTGACCACTATTGAAGAATTGGGCCGCGTTCACAGCTCCAGTTCTCTGTTACATGTTCAGAGACAGGCCTGACTGTGTGCTGTCTTCTCACTTCCACTTTTCCCAGGAACAACAGGAGGACTCCTATTAGTGCAGCACAAAAGACTGATAGGTTTCAGTAAACCAAAGTGGTCAGGCAGGGCAGGCCCACTGGGCACCTGTGCACGTGCTCTGCCTTCAGCTGCCTGCTGTGCTAGAGGCTGGCAAAACAGTGGAGTGTACCGAATGAGCTGGGATCCGGCAGCAGCCGCCATCTGTGGCTATGAGGGGGACTGCAGAAGGGATCCCCTAGGGAGCAGCAGAGCAGGCAGTTGGATGGAGACTGGATGCCCAAGGGTCCATCCCTGGGGGCTGTGCCCTGGAAAATGAAGTGCCTTGTTTCACAGGGGAACACAGATGCTACCTTAGCCCATGGTTATTTAGGCTTTATTATACAGGAAGTCCCAGCAACTGCGACACCTACACTCCTAAACCACTGCAAACTGTGCAAAGCACTGCATCACAGGTTTTACCCTCACACGAGAAAACCGCATGAGGGAACCAGGACGACTGTCTTGATTTGACAGCCATGGAGACAAATGTCCTGGAACAGGGATGGCGAACCTTTTAGAGTTCTCGATGATATCAATAGCCCGCAGCGGCACTCGTGCCATAAGTTCACCACTACTGTCCTAGAAGATTAACTAAATGGCTTGTTTCAGGAACATAGTAGCCAGGGCAGAACTGAAAACAGAAGCCAGCTGGGTACCCTTTCCATAAGAACAATCCAGCTCTTGTGAAATGACTTCATGACAATCTTATGTAAAATACAATATAAACTACGAGGGACTAGTACTCATGTTACACATAAAGTATGTATAGCACTGGGTAAAAAGACAAAACTAAAATACCATAACTAATATTATGGATACTATTAAAAAAAAAAAAAAGCCGGGCGTGGTGGCTCACACCTGTAATTCCAGCACTCTCGAGGCTGAGGCAGGAGGATCTTTGCAAGTTCGAGACCAGCCTGGGCTACAAAGTGATCTCAAGGCAGCCTGAACTGCATAGCAAGACCCTGTCTCAAACAGACAAAAAAAAAAAAAAAGTAAAGCTGGGAGATGGGACCATGAACTGGAAATAAAGACCATTCTGACTTATAAAGGCCTGGAACATATACATACAGACCTTTAGGTCAGCAGATATATTAAGATTTTAATAGAAAAAAAGGCTGGCCCAGCGAGGCATATTGGCACACACTTGTAATCCTAGCACTTGGGATGCTGAGGCAGGAGGACTGCCATGAGTTCAAGGTCAGCCTACACTACATAGTGAGACCCTGTCTCCCAAAAGAAAAAAGAAAAACAAAAACAAAAAAACCAACAACAACAATAGCTGGCCCCAAGCACAAAACATGTCCACTCAGTTTGCCAGACACAAGTAAGAATATATGACAAAAACTTGTGAACAGAATCAGTCTCTTTACCTCCCTTAAAAAGAAATCCAGTTTGGGTAAGAAAACCACTTCACAAATGAACTCAGAGATTTGTGATACTCTTTAGAAACAATGCCGATACTGAACAGCTCAGTGCTCAGTTATGCCCCTCGCCATGACCAGAGAGAAATTTCAACTGCAATAACCCTAAGACTCAAAAGCATTATTAAGCATGACAGATACCCAAGGCATACCCCAGTATTAGACGTGGTTCTCTGGGCTTGTCTCCCATTGTTTCTATTAGTAGTTAAAACAGCAAATGCATAACCATGACATACTACGGCTAACTTTTAATCAGACATTTTAATTTTCAGAGAAATTCATCTCTAATTAAACCAGGTCTCTAAAATGAAAACCAAGCCAATAGAAGACAAAAATCCAGGTTGGAAAACTGGCTAAGAATAACAAACAATGTGTTAAAACTCCCTGCGTAAAAGACCCAGATAATGAGTTTGCCCTGCAGTATAGCAGAGAAACCCCGGACCAAGACATAGCACAGTGGTATGGCACCTGCCTGCCAAGCACAAGGTCCTGAGTTCAATTCCTCACACACACACAAACTCAAACTCTGCCTGACATACAAGTATGTATGTCACCAGGAGGATCCAGTATCTGCAACACAGCCCTCACAGTTGAAGCAACAGTACACAGGGAAGGACACTTACAGAAACAGCAAATTTGATATGAGCAATAATCAAAAGTCTAGAAAGGAAAGCAGTTACAGGGTGGGGGATGATTATGTTTTTCTTTAAAAAGTGCAGCAAAGGTCTCACTAGGAAGCACAACCTACAGTTGACTGGTTCTCAGGCTTCTGTCTTCCCCCACCAAGTACGAAAGGACATGTCTACATTTTCCAGGTAAAGTAATATGCTCAGAAGAATTCCAACTCCACTCAAGGCAGCTTAATAAAACCAGCTGGAATTCGTAGGAGCAAGGCACAGCATGTACTCTGGGCTTCCTCTCAGGGGCTGGGAAGTGCACTGCACTCAGCTGTACTCTTCACTCTGGACTGTGCCATTCATTCATTTATTCAGTCATGATTCATTCAAATTCCAAAAGCAATCCTGTGGAAACAGGCCACAACTCACAGTGCGTCACACAAAGCAACACTTCTAAAGAACAGGCCAGACAGAGATGGAACATACAAGAAAAAGTAAAGGGTCACTAGAGTAGAAAGCGCTGCCTACAGCAGATGACAGCAAGACAGAAGCACCTCCCTAGTGCTCTGGCGTGGCCAACATCAGAGATAAGGGTGTGTGCATGGGGGTGGAGGGCTGGCAGTGTCCTAGGCCTGGTCTGTCACCACACTCTTGGCCTCTGCAGGACCAATAGCACCCACATGAACCACTGCCCACGGCACCGCCACGCTCTGTCACTAGAGGTCAGCCACAAGATTTCAGAGACCTTGTCTTTCGGCCCTTTCTTCATCACTCTCCCCCCTCAACCTTATCTTCTCTGCACTAGAGGAGCAAATTTAAACCCAATCAGTGGCACTCAAGACAGAGGGTGATTTCGCACATCCCACCGCCTCACTGTCTGCTAACACAGCCTTCCTTGCCTCATAGTCTTGAGCCAAACCCAAAGACCTGCAGAAACAGCAGCGTCCCAGCCTCCACTGTCCACACTGAAGGACCAAGTCCCCTTCTCCCACCACACAGGCTGCAGGGCAGGCCCCATGACAGGCCCTGCAGGGTCACTTGTGCCAGCCCAGAGGGCAGTGGCAAAGGAGGGGATTGCCTGTGAAGGCTCTTCCTTCTTTCTCTTCACTGCCCAACAGCCTTTCACTGGAAAGAGTTAATTATCAGCACAGACCACAGCAGTGGCTGCTGCCTTGCAAAGCTCCCCAAATGGGCCGCCCAGGAGGCCAAGGGGACTGGACAACACTGTGGCCTCACCCATGCTAGACAGATACTCTGCCACTGAACTCCACACCTAGCCCTGTTTTTATCAATGGTTGGCTGACATAACATTTAAAACCTTTACCCTGCCCACAAAGCAAACAAAAACCAGTCCAACTTCTTACATAATTTTCTTCAGAAGAATGTAAAACTCAGCAAGGCTGATCAATGTGCCTAATACCTAATACATTTGATGTTTGTTTATTAAGGCTATCATCCCACTATTAATCTGCTAACCAGGCACCACAGCTACAAAAAAGAACACAAAGAATCGCAAGGTAAAAAAAACTGCATGTACGCCCAACCAACACCCCCCCCCACACACACACACACACACACAAAAGGCCACTTAGGGATTGGCCTGCCTACTGACTCATTTTAATACAAAATGTCTCACAAATCTCCCTGTGCCACTGACAAATCACCAGCTGAGACAAATCCCAGATAATGAAACATTGTAGAGGAGTTCTTTTTAATAATTTAGCCCATCAAGAAGTGGGTAATGATTCTTGTTTTCAGCAGAAGGAGAGTGTTATCTCCAGGCTTCCAGCTCTGACATCATCAGGGAACATGATCACAGCGCCTTTCCTGCAGTCTAGGGTTCCTCTGTCGTTCTCATGGGTGTCTAGAGAAGCCCTGATCTATGAGTGTGGCGGCCCTACTTAGCTCACAGCGAGCGCGACAGCACCGCACTCTACAGACTAAACCTTCCCGTCAAGTGTCACTTGCCATGTGTTCTTCTTATACCTTTTAACAATTCACCAGATGTTATTTGCATTTCTATCTAATTTGTTAACAAACCTGCGTGGTACTTAGGAACAGAATCATCATCAAATTGGTAACTGCCAATCTCTGGATGTCTTTGGGTTTTTTTGTTTTTTTTTTTTGTTTTTTGTACTGGGTATCGAACTCACAACCTCACGCTTGCCAGGCAGGCGCTTAAGCCACTGAGCTAAATCCCTGGCCCTGGATATTTTTAATATATCCAGGACAATACTACAAACAAAAGAAAGAGCCAGAAGAAAGTGGTAGGTAACAATCACTATTTCCCAATTCCAGAATAGGAAAGTCCAGAAATTCCCCAAAATTAAGCAAATATTAAAACTAGCAGTAATACAGTAAGAGCATTCTTGCATCCTCAAGTATTAGGAGAAAAAATACAAAACAAAACAAAAAATGTAGGCTGAGAACAAACTAGTGTGCTCTCAGATTCAAAGGCAACCTGAACACTGTCCTCCCTGACAGAATGAGCTCCAGGTTTTCACACGCTGCTCTCCCTGCCCTACTGACCTTTCCACACCACTCTGTTCTTGTGTGTTTTGTTTTTTGGTTTTTTGGGTGTTTTTTGCTGCCTCTGGAATGGAACTCACAACCTCACATTTAAAGAGTGGGGCCTTAGCCAACTGAGCTAAAGCAGGGAGCACTAAAATTTACTGTTTTTTCTTTTTTTTTGCTCACTCTGTTCTTGTGGCAAATTCACCCCATTCTCAGGGTCTGTGGGAGTGTGTATGGGGGGAGGGGGCGCATTGTGCTGCCCTAAGGAGCCATTCCCAAGCATTCTCCCAGCAACCCCTGGACCCAGGTACGGCAATCGCAAATCCCCTCAAGCTCAAGGCTGCCCATACATATCTTCTAGGAGGGGCATCCAGCAGCTGCCTTGTTGGGCCCACATTCTGCCATGGGCGCTGAGGTAGCACAGTGTTGGCTCAGCTCGCCAGGCATTGAGATGAAGCACGGTTAGTGCAGAGGCAACACAAAGGCACCATCTTGTGTGGCACCCCTGCTTTGGGAACACACATTGATGTCTCTGTAATAAAGACTCAAAACCCCAAGTCGGCATCATAGGCAAATGCCAATCAATGGAAAGTAAAGAGTCGTGGGCTCCACTTGCTCCAAGATGTATATACCTGTGCATGTGATGCACATGTTTTTTACGTTACACAAGCCCCTATGACTTCAAACAGTTCAGAACAAAAACCTGAATCAATGAATGAATGAATGAATGAATGAATGATTAAAAAAAAAAGCTTGAGCTAAGATTGCTGTCTGCTCACTCCCACTGCAGCCAGCAATCACAGGGACTTAGCAGGGCGAGCAGGGAACGGAACACAGACAGCAACTTGGCAACTTAGCCTTCGCTTGTCCCTGTCCCTTTAGGGTCTTCAGGATCTTCACACGAAGTGTAGCTCTGGGTTGAATTCCTGCCCAACTGTGCACACGGATATTCACGGAGTGCCTACCTTTCTTCAAGCCTGAGGTGATTACGTTATTTTCAAGATTTGCAGGGACTCCCAGTTGCCAGCTTTTCCTAGTGGTCTCTGGTCAGTGCCCCAAGGCAGAGCCCATGACATAATCACCTGTGTAAGCAGAAGCAATGACCCCAGATGATCCAGCACTGCCCCTAGTAGAAACAGGATCATCCCCTCAAGCCATGAGGACTTCTCAAGAGCCACCACACAGAGCCAGTCCTGAGAGAAGATCAAGACCAGGCTCGACCAGGATTAACCATTCTGCCAGCTATGCAAGCCAATGCGTCCTGTGTTCTCCTTTCCTGTATGTAAAACCACAAAGTTCCTCTCAGCCAGTCCCTTGAAGACAGAGCTCAAGCCACTGTTAACCCTTCCTAGCATGGCCAGGCTGACTGAAGCTCTTTCTAGCCGTTCCCACTGTTTGTCTCCTTGATCGGACTATTGGGAGGGAAGATGGAGCCTGGGGTGCTGCAACCCCGGTAGCTGGGACTCTCACCCTGAACTCTGCTAACAGGACACTCTTGATCTTGTATCTCTCTCCTTTCTAGGAGAAGTAGAAGGCAAGGTAAAGAGATATCCAACAGTTGTTTCCTTATAAAACACAAGTAGACACAGCAGTTTACTGGCCAAGAAGGATCCTGACTGTGCAATCATACTTAGTGTATACCATTACAAATTTCACTAGGTAATTGTTTTTAGTATCAATGGGGTTTTTTTTCTATTTTGTAAATGAAACAAAATTTTAATTCAACCTCTGAGTGCTAACTCTTTTAAGTTAAGGACTGTAAACCAAAACATAAAGAACAGTCCCTTCTCTTAACCTAGCCACAAGAACAGAAATATAAGACAGAGACAGTGGCTAACAGTCTCTCTCAGAAAGGAACAAGAGATGGAGAGGAGGGAAGCATGAATTTGAATTTTCATCTCAATGACTATCTTACATTCTTCACATTTATTTGTATTAGATTATATATTGTACAACCTTATTAACAGAGTTCTGGGCATCGAGCTTTTGACTCTGAATAAACTCACCTTCAGTCAAGTAACTAAGCAGTTAAATGCTACTATACCCATTGAAAGCTAGAATGTAAGTAAGATGAACCCAAAATGCCACCAGTGCATTTTGCCAGGTAAAGCAAAGTCACTTCACAGCAAGCTACACTTACTCTGACAGAGGCTTCTCAGCGTGGGTAATAAAAACTGAGTAACAGAAACCAAGTGGGCTGCACATGCTCCTAGTAACCTGGGCCAGCAGCAATCAGTGACAGATTTGTATTGCAAGTGGCTATTTTATTTTTTTGTAAAGTTAGAAAGACAGTTTTTTAGAGTTTTTAAAAAAAAATTTTATTTTAAAAGGCTAAACAGAAAAAACGGATAGAAATGACACAGAATTTCAGAAAAGAAAAAAAGTAGGGAATTAACACTAGTTAATATATTGCGTATTGTTATCTCAAAACCAGTTGTTCAGTTTATAAAATCTAGACACAAAAGTGACCAATCAAACAATGACAGCACAAACTGTTCTTTCTGATGAACTAAAGAGAGATTCACAGTATAGTTATCTATCTAACACACACACACACATATATATATGTACATTTATTGATGTTTATCAACAAACATACAATCTTTTCCTTTTTTTCTTTTCCTAACCTAACAGTTCTGCCCTATTGAGCACGTTTTTTGCCTTTCATTATTATAATATCTATTATATATTTTGGATCTTATTACTCTTTCAGATTTTTAATTTTCTTTATACTAGGGAGACAATATGACATTTATAAATGTGAGTTTGATTTCTTTCATTTATGAGTATGGTCTCAAGTTGCCTCCATTTACTTATAAAAGTCTCACGGTTATCCTTTTTTATACCTGAGTAATATCCTACTGTCTAAAAATCTTTTTATCCATTCTGCAGTTAACATGCATTTTGGTTGTTTCCAAGATTTAGCTATTACAAATTGTGCTGCTATAAACATGGGTACATATATATCACTATGACATGACATTTTCAATTTTTCTGGGAGAATATCCAGAAGGGGAATAGCTAGATTAAATGGGACTTCTAATCCTAGTTTTTTGAGGAATCTCCATATTGATTTCCACAGTGACTATTTTATTTCAGAAAAAAAGCTTCACCCATCCTATTGAATTAATATTTATATTTAAGATTTTAATAGTTGTGTAATTCAATGTGAAATTTGTAAGTTACCTTTTGTAGCTGTACTAGAGATATAAATACACAAATTATACCTAATTTGTATGTCTGGGACAACAAGAAATTAAGTAACCTGAGAGAACACACACACTTATTTTGGACGCATGATACACTGAGGTTTGAGAAGAAATTCCGAACCTGCACCTTAAATTCTGCATTCTGCACAGGATGAGGTCAGCTGTGCTTTTCCAACAGCAGCAGGGTGCTGGGAAGACCCCCTCTCTAAAGCCAGCAGTCCATCAAGGTCTCCTGAGAAGCACTGGGAAGTGAGACAGAGACAACACAAGGACAAAGAATGAACTCCTGCGCCCTTACTCTGCTATTCATTAAAGGCACGACCAGTGTTTTCTGCAGAGGCAGGAAGGGACTTGAAAGCTGCTTTGGTTATTAAAAACAAACAACGCCAGCAACTCCTCAGACTGCTTGATGGGCAAATGAAAGCAGAAGGCAAAGGTTTGCTCTTCCTTTATTCCCTGAGAGCTTTACCTTCCACTCTCTTGCTCAACTCCAATCATCATCTAGGGAGTGTCTTCTGAACACTGGCAACAAGAGGTTGACTCTAACCTAAATCTGCCACGTCCCCTCCGAGACTGAGGACACCAAGGAACAACATGTATAAGAACATTCAACTACCAATAAGCACCCCAAAGTCCCCATAACATTGTCCTAAACCTGCAGTCACCTTGGATGCCAACACAGCCTCTGCAGAACTGAGACTATAGCAGCAGTCTGAATTGCACCCTCAGCAGTAAGGACTTCTCCAGAGCCATCTTGCAACCAGAACTGCGATGCTGCTCACCCAGCCCCCAGCCCCAGCCCCCAGCTGCCCCTGTAAAAACTGTCCTCTCTTCAAGGACAGTCTGACCCTCTTCACCAGCGCCAGGCAGCTTCAGCTCCTCAGGTGGAAATCCCCTCCTGCTTCCTCTTACTTTCTAACTCTGCCTAGAAAGCTTGCCCGTCCCCCTCATCAAGACACTCTGAAAGGCTTTGCTCACTCAGAGCCAAGAACCTACTCGGACCTGGTTAATGACCTCACCACCTGCTAGAGACACTTCCTCAGAGCCCACCTCATGTCGAAGAAATATCCATCCCTGGGCGTGACTCCAGAACCAGTGATTCTGAATTTTGGTTTTAAAAGTGAAGAGCTGAGTTCAGAGATCACTACATCACCCAACTAAAGCACATTGACTGCATGACTCAAACCCATGCCACCACTTTGACAGCAAAAATGTGTGGTTTTTTAGCCACTTCCCTGATCGGAGGAATGGTATACAGACAGGTCCAATTTCATAAATGTTAAAGAGAAGCAAAAGAATGGAGAACAGAGCCAGGCATGATAGTGCACACCTGTTAGGCCCAGCACTCTGGGAGACTTAAGGAGAGGGTCATAAATTCAAGCCCAGCCTGGGCAACTTTAGCAAGACCATCACAAAAATGAAAAATAGGAAAGGACCAAAGATGTAGCTCAGTGAAGACCACAGGATCAAACCCCAGTCTCAGTCTCTGTCTGTCTGTCTGTCTGTCTGTCTCTCTCTCTCTCTCTCACACACACACACACACACACACACACACACACACACACACACAGATGTACTTGCTAATAGGCTGAGTCCTGAGGAGGTGAAAATGAAAAGGAAAGGCAAGATCAAGACACCAACAGCACCTGGGGCAGGGGGCAGAGTGGGGGCCGTGGAGGCCTGCAGCTCCTCGCCGAAAAGGCTGTTAGTTGTGGAAGAGCGGGAGCCACCAGGCCGCAGCAAGCAAAAGGAAAAGAAACTGCACATATATACAGCAGGAGATAAAGAAATCAGGGGTTTTCCATATTCTGCTACATTACTAACTCAAAATATCATTTATGAACTTGCCAGGAAACCTTTTGTGTTTATGGACAAGAGCATACTGAAGTCCAAAAACACTGACCCACAACAATTTCTCACCACTTCTGTGACTGCATAAAATACTTAATTCCCTGCTCACCTGGTAGGCAGAGTTCTTGCTTTGGGTGAATCTCAGAATGCTTTGGGTGAATCTCAGAAATCAACTTTATTTTTTAAATAAAGAAAAAAAATCTCAAAAGTGTTGTCTGCCATGCATATGATGGAGAGTTTTACTCATTTATGTAATCTTAATGAATCAGTATGAAATTGTCCCAGGAAATTCTCACAATTTTTTAACAAAATCTTTTAGAGACAGTGTTTTACTATGCAGTTCAGGCTGGCCTTGACTTCACAGTGATCCTCCTGCCTCAGCCTCCAGATTGCTAGGATTACAGGCATGCCCCACCATGCTCAGTTCACAGACTTACTTTTAACCAGGTTTCTAAATAACTTCAGCAAATCAATCTATGGATATTCTCTTTAAAATAGAATAAATAAACTCTTTCCCAACTTATTTTAAATAGGTCACTAAAATAAAATCATACAGCAGATTAATCTCTATTACTGACAGCAGGTAATAAACTTGTTTTAAGAAACAAATACTGACTTTTATATTACCCAGCTAAAACTAGAATCCAATTATTTCAAGTCAGGTACAATGTAATATGGTTAGAATTAGAGGTTTAAAGTAGTCTGGCAATCTATCATCTGCCGGCAGGACAGCTGGACTCTGCCTGAACACCTTTCCCACATGATGCTCATGGAAGGGAAAGCCAGGCCAGCAGTCTTCACCCACACAAGCCAGCAGGGACACTGTGAAATTCCTCTACAAAGAGCTTGGATTAACACTAATTAAACACACTTATTTTAAATATAAATTACCATTTTACTTTACCTAGGTGTTTTTAAGTCTACATGTTCTAAAAATCTACCTAGGTGATATCTTAAAAAATTCAAGACAGGTTCTATTTAAATTATTTCCCAATTATTACACCAGGAAATTAGGTGAAAGATCGTAAAACTATAAATGAAATTTACTAATAGACAGCACTAATACACATACTTTTTTAAAATTATCAAACAAATATTTGAGATACTCCAGAAAACAAATCTTTTTAAAAGAACGTTCTCTTCTTTTCCATAATGTTTGTTTACTTTAACTATCAAGTTGTAATTAATATGACAGATAACTTTTCCTTCCATCATAAGAATTTCAATTGAAGACAGGTAGACTAATTCTTCTGTCCCTTGAGAAAGTATGTATCTTAAAAGTGAATAAGAAAAAAAAATTAAAATAAAAAAAAGTGAATAAGAGAAAAACTGGGTAGTCAGTTCCTAAAAACAGATACAAAAGCTATGCATACAGTGATGATCTAATACTTTCTAATCTCAGATTTTCATTAAGAAAATATATTCATTTAAGGGAGATGAGAGAAAGGCCAAATACTTGCCACTCAAACTGTGAATGAGATAAACAGAGTAAACGCCAATTTCCAGGTAAGAAGCATAGTAATTTCTATAGACTCCACAATTTTTAGTGTGCTGCTTAAACTTCAGGCCTCAGGGGAAAAAACCAGCACCCATGTAAAAACATATTATTTCTTCCTCCACTGAACGGCTGGATATTTATAGGGGATGCTGCTACCAAGCAATAGTAATGTCCAAAACAAGATTAGGCAAGAAAAACTGTGATCTTCTTTCTGTGGGCTGAAATGTCACCAGCAATTAGTTTAGTAAAACTAATTCTAGAGAACTTGTGAAGCCTGGAAGCTTCATACACTTACTCAGATTCTTTTTTCAGTCAAACAATATATGAAAGACCCCAAAAAGGTCAGGATCAGAAGACCTAAGACTGCCTGTAAGTAATAAAGTTCAGTGCACTAGCCCAGAAAGAAGAAAGCTCAGTAAAGCTTGCAAAGGGTCATTAAATCCAGCATAGAACTATGGCAAGAGAAAAGTCTACTTAAATCAGAGGCACTGATGAAAGCATATGGTTTCTGAAATCTATGTTCTGAAGACATAGCTTAATGTCTCCTTTGGCTTAATGTGTCCTTTGGGGAAAAAGGTTATGAATGTAATGGGAAGCTGGCCTTCAGAACAAACTGGCTGGCAACCAGTTTTTCCAGTTATGAAAACAACTGTTCCACATAAAAAGGGCTGACCTGGAAGCACAGTGTGTTGTGTGTTCTCTAATACCAGTATGAGTGCGCCTTTTCGCTGGAGTTTGGTCCGGCAGGATTTTGTGTTTTTTGGTTTTTTGGTTTTTGATCTCTTACAATTTGCTATGTTAATCTAGTAATCACCTTTCACTGCAGCTGGCTAGATTCATCCCAGCATTTATTTTAGCAAATCTGTGGTTATACAAAAGCAGTGTGCCTACCTGGCTCCATCGGGGCTCCCCGATGTCAAGTGGGAAGTCACAGGAAACAATGAAAAAGTGGAACAGCCTCAGAAACTCCTACATGGGTAACGAGGCTATCAGACCAGAGCTCTTTCTAAGCAGCAAATGGGGAACAAGTACAGCCAGCTTCACTTCTAAACAGCAATTCACAATAACTTTTCAATTTTAATCATTAAGCAGAACCAAACTAGCAAGTACAGAAAACACTAGTATTAGAAATGATAATACTACTGCTTAAGGATAAAACACTAGAATATTCTTTATATGACATGCAGTCACATGTGTTTAAACTAGATATTAAATAATGCATTCTTGGTCCTTACAAAAGTAAGTGGGAAGCTAGATGTGGCCGTCCCACAGTTCCAGCTACTTGAGAGACTGAGGCAGAAGAATTGCTCTAGCCCAGGAGTTTTGGGACAAAATGTAAATGATGTACAGCACCACATGCACAACCTTAAGAAACCCCTTATGGGTCAAAGAAAGTCACATGAGCCAGTGAGAAGACACCAACCTAAGACAATGGTGGCCCTGGGCATAAACAGCCCCTCAAGCAAATGCCACAAGCAGAAAGTCAGTTCCAGATGCTGGGCATGAGCTCCCAGCGTAGCCAGAACGTGTGTGTCTAGAAGGTAGAGGTTCCCTTTAGGGAAACACAGGGCCCCAATTTCTAATGCAGTTTTACTTGAAACCAAACAACAAAAGCAAATCAGCAAGCACTACACTACCTAATAGGTTTCAAATGTATATAGATGCTAGTAAGATGAATAGAGAGAACTTATTGTAGCCATTGGTCACACTCTTTTTTTTTTTCTTTTTTTTAAATGAAAGGACACTAACAAAAACACTACAACTACTGACAGGAAAACAAAAGTCGCAGCCATTTAAAAAGGGTTCTGAGGTACTCAGGAGGCTAGGTCAGGAGTTTGACATTTGAAGTCAGCCTGGGCAACTGAGCAAGCTACTGTCTCAAAATAAAACTTAAAAAGGGATGAAAATTTGCTCAGTGGTAGTCAATCTCTAGTCCACAGATATTTATTTATTTATTTATTTATTTGAAAGGGTTCTTAGAGCTGGGCATGATGGCACACACCTGTAATCCCAGGTCTCTGGGAGGCTGGGGCAGGAGGATCACAAGTTCAAGCCCAGCCTAGGAAATTTAGCAAGATCCTGTCTCAAAATAAATGTGTTAAAGGGCTGTGAATGTAGGTGCAATCCTCCTACACGTCAAACAAGCAAACAAGAAAAGGCTGGCAACATAGCTCAGTGAGAAGGCCCTGGGTTCAATCATTAGTACAGCAAAAGGGGGAGGAGAGTGGATACCTAACACCAGCACCACACCCATTCAGGAGAAGGGCCAACTCAGTGGGAAAAGCAACTTCCTCTTACAAGTGACCTAACCACAGCCACAGGGCAACCCAGGGTCTCCCCAGAAAAGTGAAGACAAAGGCCAGCCCCACTGCAAGGATGGCCACGTGGACAGCAAGCTGATCCAGGCCAGGGCAAGTCCTGCCGTTCCCTGAAGGCAAGACTTTTATGCAAATGTGCATCTAAAGTTTTTAGGTCTACAAAATGGAGTGAAGCATCCCTGGCTGCTGTGGGGACTAGGCAGTGTAAACTCCCTGAAGAGACTGGCATAGTGCAACATCTGTTTATGTCTCTGCCCAGCAAGAGCAGACTTGAAGTTCTAAAGAACACACAGCAGAGCCTCTGCACAGCAGTTCTTAATCATAATTCCTAAATTACTTTCAGTGTCAATTTATCAATTAGCAACCAAGGTCAAAAACTACAGGTCCTCTTTGCAGAAAATGCACACACATGTAACATGAAAGCATTTGTAGGCAAATTCAGAGGTCAGTAAAAAGACTACGGACATTAGATTAAAACTGTCTAAACATTAATGGATTTCTTACCAGCATGTCTGTGATGTATAATAATTATCCTCATCAGAGGGAAATGGCACACATATACACCACCTCTTGATACTTAGCTGATCAATTTATTAAAGCCAGAATCTGCAGAAATCAGGACTCTAGTGTGATAACAAGCAACATTTACTGTATGCTATATGCTAAGTCAAGTCACGCCCAAAACCTTTCTGACAGCTCTGGGCCACATACGCAGTGATGGTCCTATGATGATCACAACAGAGCTGGATGGTTCTTACTGTCCAGTGTTTCACCAGTACTTCTTCTGTTCAGGCATCTTCGCATACACAATGCCACTACGTTACAACTGCTGCAGCAATCATCTAGTAGCAAGTTGCAGGGCTCAAAGTCCAGGAGCATCAGATTATCCATACCCTGCAGCCCAGGTATGCAGCAGGCCACCTGATCTAGGTCTGAGTAAACCCCTCCTATAACCAACCACACAGTGACAGAACCCACACATCCCCATCATTAACAATGTGTTAGATGTTAATGCAGTTTCAAATGATTTTCCTAACAACACTTCGAGGTGGGTAACGGCTATATACCCATTTTACAACTATTTTAGAAAACAAAGGGTTAGAAAGGGTTTATGTATTGACAAAGAAACATGTCAAGAGAAAAAAAATTCCCTAAAAGAAAATGCACCAAAACCAAAACTGTTTTCTTCTTAAAAATTACTGAAACCAAGCAGCTCAGGCAACTATCACACTAACCATCCTAATCATTTGAGTCAGCAGCCACTCAGCAGAGGTTGGCAACACACAAAACTATACAGCTAAGTAAGATGGCAGACAAGCGCAATCCAAGGGGTTCCTGCTTTGTGGCCATATGCGTGACAATGGGAAAATATGTCTTTTAGGGCCCCTTAAATGGCAGCACCGCTGCAGGGCGGCCTTGTGGTCTCCATTTAATATAATCAGCAGGCAGTGGGGAAAATCTCTGAGCAGCTGGGGAGGAGCTAGACAATGGCTCCTCTGCCTGCCTTTCTCCTCCTGTATCCTCTCCACTCCCCAGTGAACACAGCACTCCTACCCAAGAAATTCTCAGTAACAGGTAAAAACATGGCCAATCCAGCATAAACACAAAAATGAGTAAGTGAAGATTTATAAAATTAAATCTGATGAGTTTATGCTGCCATTAGTGTAGAAATACAGATCATGTATACCTGCATAAGCAAAGAAAATTATGATGCAATCAATATTATCCTATAAAAATGAAATTAACAAAAATAGTCTATTAGAGAAAACATCTGGTGTATCATGGCAAGAAACGTTAATGATATTGTCTGCAACCCTGTAATCAATTTTTTCTCCCAGCAGCTCTCTCATTACACTGTATTAGATCTGTGTGCCTGCAGAATTTATAAGAGCTCCACACAAGGGGGAGGGGGGCTCTGCCAACTGGACCCAACTCAGATCCAGCATAAATGACTTTGGCAGCTTAAAGAGCTAATCATAGTTAGCTTTGTGTAGCATCATCTTGACTGAAAGAAGATTCTGCACCTTACTACAGGTTGCATCTACAACCTACATATGATGGAATCAGTGCTCAATCAATATGGAATTTATTTAAATCCTCAATGGTCATGATTATCACTGCTTCTAAAACATAAATCCTGGCTATCACTGATGCTGTTATATAATGTTTACTAAAAATCAGTGTTATAGACAAAACTATCCCTTCAGCAAATCCTAGTTAGTACTGTGACAAATTAAAACAGTCTAACACTGACACCATCTTCATTAGAGTAAATCAAGAAAGGACCAGGCTGAAAGCAAAATTCATTTCTTAGATACACACAGGAACAAACAATAAAGGTTGAAGATTTTTTTTTAAATGGAGTCTTGCTATGTAACCCAGGCTGGTCTTGAACTTTCAGTGATCCTCCTGCCTCAGCCCCTCATGTGCTGGGTGGGGTTACAGATGTGTGTCACCACAGCCGACTTGAAGATACAGAAGTAGGTAGTCAGGACTCTACTAATTTGTCCCTTAGGATGTCAATACATCCTAAGGTATTGTCCCAGGGAAAAGAACTGAATTCTATCACCACACTGTGTTCTACCTTCTATTGTACATGACTATTATTTCAAAGAAACCTAAGGGTTCTACAATGTGAACCCATTGTGATTTTTGTGTAATTCTTGAGTAATTACAGCTACTATATAAACAAGCTATTACTGCTGTAACCAACAGTCCCGGTCTCATTCATTACTGCTGTTAACAGCCCATCTCTACTGGCCTGGTCCTCTTCCCTTGGTACAGGATAAAAGCCCAGGTCTACATATTACAGCTTCCCCGCGCACAGCACGCTGCTGCCCAGGGGCTCTTTGGGGGCAGAGCCTCAGCAAGACAGCTAGCCAGGAAGGAAAAAAGATATAGCAAGTTCTTCCGGCCTGACACATAAAAATCGCAACCCGCCTAACCTTCACGGCCCACGACCAAGCCCAATCCCATATCCCAGTTCTGCCACCTGAGACTCGCTGACTCATACCCTCCCGTGGTGGCCTGCAGGCTAGCTGCTCACAGCCCCATGCTGGCCGTGCCTATGCCTGAGTCGCTACAAGAGCAGGGTGCCATGTGCACCTGGAAGACTCCCCCACTCTGCTGGCCACCAACTCCTCAGTCCTGCCCCCAAGTGCTGCAGCCTTGAACGGGTCAGCGGAGAGCAGAGCTATCCTGCAATGTGTGAGTTCGCTCCTGTTAGTGAGAAGGTGGGTCCCACAGCCAGACTGCTCTTCACTGGCGACAACAGCGCTCTCGAACACTCATCTTTCAGAAGTTGTCATAAGTCCTCCTACAGGGAGGGAAAGGAAGACAAGTGCATGCACGCCTTTCCTGGGAGGAAAGTGACGCTGCACAGAACAACCCTGGTGGCAACCACTACCTGGCCTGCATTCTGTAGCCACTGCATCTCACTGCACCTTACCATGTCCCATCACTGCCAAGGCACAGGATCACCAGAGCACAGCCAGGACAGCCAGGGCTGCATCACAGCCCAAGCCTTTGACATACATATTCCAGATCCAGCATTAAAGCCTCCTGATTTCTAAACAGCCCTACAGAACATAACTGTACTGCACCCCAAACAGCTTTGATTTGTGGGCCAGTGGCCTAAAGAGCCTCAGGAAATGCACATTCCACACTCGGACTCAAACTTACCCCCATTTTTTCCCCAATTCAGTTGCCAACATCCATACTCGCTGCTGATTGCCAGCTCCTGCTCCTTGCAGCAGCCCAGCATGCTCTCTGCTGGTGCCAAAATACCCTTCAACCAAACCCCACTAACTTCTGGAACTGTCCTAGAGGGGTAAGGCAAGTCCCGTATTTTGCTTCCTCTGTGCATGTACTTGTTACTCCTTTAAAAACACATATAATACAGCACATGTTTAAAGGGGCTCTGGGAAGGGAGATAATATTCCTATTTTATACCCATGGGATATAAAATACTGATAGCTTTTAAAAACGGGATTCTCCTTACCCCTACAGGCCCTCTCCCGGCTTCAGAAAGATGTTGTGGTGGCTGTGATGCCACCGGCAGAGAGCATGCTGGGGGGTCACACAAAGCAGGAGTTGGAGATCTGCAACAGGCCTGGGAGTTGTGGACCTAAAAAAGAAAACAGTTTTAAGTTAACAAGCCCAATGCCCCTCACACCATGGTTATTAGGGGCACTCAGCACACAAGTAGGCATCTGTAAAATGCCGTCAGCAGATGGTCTCGGAAATCTCAGAGAAGTTGTTCTACCACCAGAGTTGAGCTTTCACATCAATCAAAACCGTTTTCTTATCTCTGTGTAACAAACATTTGACCCTTGTGCGCCGCACCTTACTGTGGGTCCTGCCATACAGTGTATGGTGTGTGCCCCTCAAAATAACCACCTTAAGCTGTGACACAGCACCAAAGCACAGTAACAGTGACATGCTTTGCTTACAATAGAAACAAAAATGTCAGGTATCAAATAAACAGTAAAATAAACCACAGGAGGACAAACCAGGCTTTCAGGAGAATTTCTAATGTGAGATGCCAGAGCACAAGACACAATAAGGAAATAGTCAAAGCATTAGAGCAGCCAAAGAAAGACTCTGCTACTTTCTCAGTCTCAGTTAATTCTGGGAAGCTGAAGGCAAAATAAATTGAGATTTAAAAGTAGATTTTTATAAAGAGAGTATGCGCATTCAAATGAGTTTTAAAATTCTCAAAATGCCCACTAGGTGAGGATAATGGACAGACACAGAGTACAAAGTTCAAGACAGTATTTTTTCCAGAACCAAAACCAATTTAGTAAGTACCACATCTTTTTAAAAAACATTTAAAACAAGCAAAACAAAAGATTGAATAGCAACTTCTGAAAGCTAGCACAGTCCTTCTAAGTATCAGAAAAGATATCTCAGACAAGTTTAATTTGTGGCCTTTCAAAATCCTAGCACACAACTTTGTTTTTTATTTAACCAATCCAATTTCACATGGTATTAAATGAACTTCAAAAACCTACAAAATCCAAATACTTATATACAAGAACCTCTGCTCTTAAATTTGTTTAAAGAATTTAAGCAAACTTTTTAATATTAAACCATTATTTAGTAATCTTACAATTATTTGGGGAAAAAATCACTCTCAACAACTTCTATAAACCAAAATTTTAATAAAATCCATTAATTACTTAGTTTTCTATGCCTCTTTTAATACCCTTCTTAAAGACAAATGCCGAGAAAATACGCTAATACTGGGAATGTTTTTCTCATGGTCACTTTCTTCACTTTTTTTTCTCTCAAGATTACCGCTTGGAATACCCCTTGGCTTCTCACAGTAACCTTTCTGCCCAGTCAGTCCCTGATTCCACAGCTTCGGTACAATATAGACAGTATCCTAGGTGGCAGTCAACATGTTCTCCACCACATGCTTCCCTCCTCCCCCTGCCAGCAGTGCAAATTCCAAGCAAAAAATTCACTTCAATTATGCACTCAAATGTGTATAGGATGTTCCACATTTTTTGTCATTACCATCAAAATACAAGTGAATTTCTGGTTAATTTCTTGTGCTAGGAATTCAATTAAACAGAATTCAACCTCAAATCTTAAATTCAAGTCATCATTCATTCAAAGAGTTTTAAAGTTTTAAAAATAAAAAAACCTAGTAAAGCATTTCTAAATACCTTGGCATTATTTTAGGTATTTAAAGTAATTATTAAAACATTAAGTATTAAAAATGAGTCTGTTCAAGCCAGGGGTTTAGCTCAGCGATGTAAGTGCCTGCCTGGCAAAGCATGGGGTTGTGAGTTTGATCCCCAGTGCCCCCCCCAAAAAAGTCTTTTCAAAGAAAACCATTGTCCTTATTAATCAAAAAAAAAAAAAAGTGTCTCCGTAATTCTAATGGTTTTCATGAGACTATTTCAAGTTGGTTCCTAATATAAACATTCAAATGCACAAATACAAACAAATTACCAGTTTATACTTTTAAGGAATCAAGGCTGAATAGAGCTTCATCAATATTCTAGTATAGATCTCTGCAAATATCAGACTGTCCTAAAGTTTCTTAAGTCCCTTCCAAAACAATTAGAATACCAAGGATTTTCTGCATGAAAACAATTTTACATATAGGTATGAAACTTGGTAAATAACATTTTTAGATAAATATCTTATGGTAATACATATAATTAAATAAAATGTCAATGATTTCTTAAAGAGTCCTAAACTCCAATTAAATTGTGAGAAAGTGAATTACTCAATCGCATCATACAGAACAGTAACAGAACAGTACACTATTAAAACTTTAGATGCCAGTGGTCCATCCTGTCCAGCAGCCAAGATTGAACACAGAAACAGAGGAAATGAAGTCAATAAAATGCTCTGGATTATTTACTTCCACAGCCTCACTGTGATTTCCACCTGGGTGAGCTCCTCTCCATCCACTTCTAAAGTGACATCCAATCATGCAAAACAGATACAGTAGTTTAAAAACAAATCCTTCACCATCATTACTCTGTCACTGAGAAGGGCCAGTGAAGGGTCACCCAACAACCACCTCACATCTAGCTCCCAGCTAAGCTATTTTAATTCCACCTGTAACACAGGATCAAGTAAGGTTACAAATGCAAAGGACATTTAATCTTTGTACAAAATATGGAGGTAACCCCTTATTCTACTTTTTTTTTTTGGGGGGGGGGGTTGGTTTGTTTGGTACTAGGAATCAAACCCAGGATCTTCGGTACCACTGAGCTCCACTCCCAGCCTTTTTGCTGTTGTCGTCCTGTTCTGCTTTTGTTTTGAGACATGTTTGCATCATGTAGCTAGGCTGGCCTGAGGCTTTCAACCCTCCTGCCTCGGAATCCCAGGTAGCGGGGAGTACAGGCAAACGTGCCGCTGTGCCCAACTCCTACTGTATTCTCATGCAGGGCTGACACAAGAGAGATTGCCTTTTAAAACAAAGAAACAGGTGCAGCTTCTAGAAAAATACTCCGGCACCAATTCTGTAATATGCACCATATTTCATGCTCAGAAACTACTGTATACTGCCCTCTATAAATACGTACAATTACCATGTGTCTATTTAAAAATTAAGGAAAAAAGGGAATCACAGTATAAGAAGAACACAGCCACAATGATGTACTCATTTCGACAGAACAACTAAGCTAACAGAAGAGACCAACTCTGTTCTGAAAGACAGCCTCAGCTGTCCACTCCACTAGTTCTTTAAATAATGCTTAACTAAAACACTTTGTAATAAACTTTAAGATTTTTGCTTCACTACCTAACATGATACTCAAATCACAAAATTGTAACTGGCTGGTAACGACCTTTACACAGGGCACAATTCGAGAAGCTAAGAGAAGGAGTATAGAAACTCAATTTTATAGGCCTAATTTGAGGGACCAACAGAAACAGAAGCCAAATAGTCACTGTTTCTTTCACACAGAAACTGAGCATGGCTCCCAAAGCATTTCTCATAATAGGCAGCTTTTTCTGGGACTTTCACATAAGGACAAGGGCCTCACTCATCTGTACTAGAAACCAGCATATAAAAAATTCAAACAAAATATAATCACACATTAAAAGTGCTTTGACTTCGGCCAATCAAAGGTAAATCAGCAAATTTCTTAAGATTTTTCTGATAGATATGACTAACTTGTAGTTAATTCATTTTTCAAACAACTACAACTAATGCTTTTTTTTTTAAAAAAAAACTTATCCAGTGAAATGGTAAGTCAGTCAACATTAGAGCTACAGTGGCACAATCAGTTAGCGCATGGTACTTACATAACATTCAATATTTACCCTGGGCATTATGCCCAAGCAACACACTAAGCACACAGTACTCATCAGTGCAGAGAATAGAAATGGTACCTGTCCTTACAAAGCACAAACCTCAAGTGCCAGCTACACCTTGACATCATGACCACTGTGGTTCTGTGCAGCAGAGTGCAGGCAGGACAACTGATAGGCCTGACCTTGCAATCTCAAAGACACCTGCTGGCAAAGCAGGTCTTCAGAGCCAAGTTCATAGGTATATCAAGGCCAAATTCAAGGACTGGCTTGCCGAGAAAATGAAAGATAGCAACTGATGGCCCAGAGACAGGAACTCATCCAACCTGCAATAAAAATCCAAACTCTCAACTCCTTTTCATTTACCACCTTTCACCTCAGCCCCAGAGCTCATAGTTTATAATCTGAATTAGCCACGGTCAAATTCTAGTGGATTTCCTAGTCACCTGAAAAAAATTCTTACACCAGATTTACCTCCTACTAAAACAAATGACACTTCCAGAATGTCCACAGTCCATGCACTCTGCTCTGTTCTGTAGTGACAACAGTCAAGCTGGATGTAAACACTATGGTGAATAATGCATAAATACGGTAACTGAGGTAACTGACAGTGTGCAATATACTCTAAAGTGGAAGCTAACAAAGTCTCTACCAGATGCCTCCTATGTGCCTAACAAAAACTGAGAAGCAATTAAGTCATTATTTAATTTTTAAAAAAATATTTGAGACAGGGTCTCAGTGAATAGTCCAGACTGGGTTCAAACATTCTCCAGATTCAGTCTCTCACAGTGCTGGGATTACAGACAATTACTGTGACACTGGCTTAAATTCTCTCCTTAAACAAGGAAAAACAGCTTCTAACTGCTTCTAACCCGTGTCTGAGAAGTAAATTCCATGAGGAGAGCAATCTCCACTGTGTGAAACCTAAGCTGAAGATCAGTTCTCCGCAACCCTCTACTGCTGTGCTGTCAGCAAACAAATGGGTAAAACCGAGCCGATCGGTACCGTCAGCTCTCACAGCAGGGCTATGGGTGCAGAGCAGAAACCAGAGAGAAAACTCAAGTGCTCCCCCATACGGCAATGAAGCAGAAGGATATGGTGTTCAAACTTGAGTAAACCTGGCCCCACACTCACAACAGACACGGAGATAGGTCTTCCTCGCCAAGGTAGCCAGTGTGAGTACTCTACCTACTCCACACTGGCAGCAAGCCTGTGAGCAACAGCAAGCTGCTCCCCAGGCAGGCACAACGCCGGTGGGCAACCAGCAGCCCCGCCCTCAGCACAGTTCCCCTCTCCCAGGATCTCTAGACCAGGCCTCGTTTTAAAGACTATTTTCCCAGGTTTAATAAAAATGAATCAATGGTATTTGCCTACAATAGTATTTGTAATAATTACTTATTCTACCTACAAGCTCATTTGCTGTAACAGCTGAAAAAGCCACACTTACATAACCCCAGGAGGCCAAAAATTGTACTTCCTTCTGCTGTCTGAATACTCACTCAGAATGCCCAAGGAAAAAAAGAAACAAATCCTGGGGAATACTGACACAATGGCTTCAATTACTGACCTACAGATAAAGAATTAGGTGGGAATTACCCTGTAAGGAACTCCTTCCTGTTAACTGAATCAAAATCCCTAATCTCAGTGATTTTCTCTGTGAGCATTCTTAGATTCCGTGATTATTTCTAACAGAATATGTCTAAAATGCTTAAATTGTCTATTCCTTTCCATAAAAAGGAATTTTACTGGTGTCAGTAAACACAAGGGATAAATTTTTCTTTTAGCAAAGTGAATAGCTTTCTCCCATCAATCCTATTGAGAGTATTCTCTGAAAAAGACTGACATTAACAATGACACAAACTGCAAGTTCAATTAGAATCTAAGATCACTGCAGGAAAGAACAGCATTTCACAATTTTTGCCCCCCTTTATAGTGTCGAGTTCAACAAGGAACACAAAAGCAAGGTTTTCAATAAATGCCAGCTAGAAGCACTGATCATGGTCCAAAACATTCCTAACTATATTCTGGGACTCAATACTCCTTGGCAATCCTGACACATACAGGAAGAAAACACTCAGGGCAAACAAAGTCACAGAATGACTGAGAAAATCTATGGAAGGGCAGTAGAAGGCAGGGTTAGAGATGGGCTGTCAGCTCTAACGAATGGAGATCCACTCAATCTAAGCCCAAACAAAGGCGTCTTTACTGAGCATGAGCAGGAACTAACGGAGAACCCCAGAACTCAGCAGACGCAGCCCCTACTGTCAGAGATCTAGCATTTGAGCTTGTCCACGCTTGCCCTAACCTTGCCACCCTCATTAGGGCATTTCTTGACTCACTTCTGTCAGCTTTGCCCCTCTAACTCATTCAGTTTCCAAAAAAAAAAGAGCCAGGTATGGTGGCTCAGGTCTGTAATCCCAGCACTCGGGAGGCTGAGGCAGGTGGATTGTTGCGAGTTGGAGACCAGCCTGGGCTACAAAGTGAGCTCAAGGCCAGCCTGAACTGCACAGAGACCCTGTCTCAAAAAGACCAAAAAAAAAAAAAAAGTTTCTCAAATCTAAATTTGGGGGACGGGGGGTAAACTGGAGAGTGAACCCAAGGCCTCTGCTCTTAGGTATAATCCTCAGCCCATTTTTTGGCCTGAAACAGGGTCTCACTAAATAGTGATGTTGCTCACGCTTGGTTTGATTTTTGAAATCCTTCTGCCTCAGCCTCCCAGGGGGCTGGAATTACAGGACTGTGCCACCCCATGCCCAGCTCCAAATCTAAATTCTTATAAAGAAAATTGACTGCAATTAACCTTTTCAAGCTAGAAACAAACAAACAAACAAAAAGACTGTCATTCCATATTATTACTTTTTAAACAGCTAAATATTTTGCCAGCTCATCATTACAAGACAGGTACACAAATCTGTGACATCAAAAAGCCTTACTTAGCTGAGGCTCCTTTCTCCCTGCTTCTCATTAAGCACATACTGCCCGCCTCACCCCAGCAGCTAGCCTAAGGGGACACCACCTCCACAGCCAACTTCTGTCAGTGCGCTCACACAAAACCAGACCTCCAGGCTTGGCAGTAAGCCCGATCAAATGAATACTTCCTTAGCCAACAAAAGCTTCCTGATGGAATGCATAACTCACACATCCTAGAGGCGCTACCTTTGAAAACCTCTGTTCACAGTGAGGAACTTAATTACTCTGCACCTACTCTGTAGCCCCCACCTACTCCTGTAGAAGTTATGTGCGCCAAATTTAGCAGCGTGGGAAGTGGTGGCCTTGAGAGTTCTGATGGTTCCACATGGATCCATGGATCTCCTTCCTGTGGAAAGGAAAGTCACAGGACCTATCGTCCAAACTGAGAAATTTCTGAGAGTGAAAAATGGAGACTGTTGAAATAGTCTGGCCAGATCAAAGACACAGAGCAGAACACAGAGGCGGCTGTTCTGGGCAAGGACTCCTGATTCCAAGGGAGTGTACCGGAAGAGCCTGGATGACAGTCCAGGCCTCCAAATAAAATGCAGCCTCTGACCTCCCATGAAACCAGTGCGTGACCGGCTGCCCAGAGCCTCCGAGTTGTCACTTGGCATCTCGCTGTGGTAGTACCCATGGCTAGTGGAAGACGTCTCCCACCCCCACATTTCGCTCATTAGCATCTGCATTCTGTTGTCTCCCACCCCCACATTTCGCTCATTAGCATCCGCATTCTCTTACGCTGTCCTCTTACCTCGTGACAATTTCAAACTGCCACATGTCCCATGAAGCACACCACCCAGTTCTTTTTAGAGTCCCCAAATATGCCTTGTTCACTAATATCCACCATGGAAAAATGGTTAGCTTTGCTTTCTGGTGTAAACAAAGAAAACCTCTCGGTTACAATCACAACCCAACATTTTGTTTCATAACAGCTAAAAAGATAAAATATGTAATTATTCAGCATTTCAAAGCTATTAGATTTTTCTTTCCATTTTTTTTACTGCTGCACTTGCCAGTTACTTGCTGCAGGCAAAACCAACTCCAATTTCTTTTTAAAATCTTGTGCAGAAACAAAGCATATTTCCTTCTACTCTTCTTTTTACTTGGGTAAACTACACAGGGAAAAACCTTGATTATCCTCATGCATTGTGGGGGAGAAGGAGATAGAGAACCAAAGAAGAAGGGGAATTACACTTCTTCCAGAACCAAGTATTTCATCATCCCCGTTATTCTTACACATCAACTACAAGTAATGTACTGAACACAGAACCTCAAACAAAACCCCAAGTATCACTGTATAATTTTTAAAAAGGCATCTGAACACACTGTACCCTACTTCCTACTTGTTTTTGCAGACAGCTTTAATGTACTGCACTAGACCAATACCAACAACAGAAGCTTCAGCTTTTATTACTGTTAATACCCTGAGCAATTACTGTAACTCAGCAGGAACCTCTGCCCAGAACAGCAACGATCACAGTATGATCAACATTGCATAAGAGATGCTGTTCAAACATGAAGGTGCCTGCTACTGTACAGAACACCTCTGTCAGGGGCTCAGAATGCAACAGATAAAAGAGAAAACTTCGCAACTATATTTCACAGCTACGTACTTTCCATAGTGCACTGGCATTATGTTTAGTAAAAACCATACACACACAGAGAGAGAGAGAGAGAGAGAGAGAGAGAGAGAGAGAGAGAGAGAGAGAGAGAGAGAGACGGAGAGACAGAAACAGAGAGACAGAGACAGAGATAGAGAGAATGAGAATATAAGCGGGAAAAGAGTAGTCAGTAGTAGCAGCCACAACCAAAATAAAACTCTTTTGGAATCAAGGCAAATTCCCAAATTCTCAAGTGTCAGTGCAGTATCTGTAAAAAGAATCTTTCTAAGGAAAGATATAATAAAGAGCAAAGATCTCCAAACAGGTTAAAAATTCATGCTGAAATGAAAACTGAACATAAAGCATTAGATTCACAAGATTAAGCTGCAAGGCTTCCATGCGAAACAGCAGAGACAGTAGGAGCAGCCTACCAAGAATAAATCAACCTGAGTACTAAGTGGCACCGCTGATTCTTTCAAACAGAAGGTACACATTGCTTATGCAATAACTTTTTAAATATTTATTTATTTATTTATTTATTATTGTGCCAGGAATCAAACTCAGGGCCTTATGCTTGCCAGGCAGGTTCTGTGCCACTAAGTTATATCTCCAGCCCGCAATAACTTTTAAGGAAAAATAATACGGTTTGTTAACTAGCTGAGTCATAATATATGAACTGGATGCTTAGGACAACCAAAAATGATAAAAGAGATCAAGCAGGTGCAAGGTTAAAGATCTTTTCAGGTTACACTACTTTTCTGTACACCAAAATACCACATACAGTATTTTCCAGAACACAAATATTATTGGTTTACAAAGGGTTTTGAAAATAGGACATCCACAGATACTCACACATTATCTACAAAACCAAAGAATTAGGATTTATCTATACTTGAGTATAGACAATGGTTCACAACCTCAGGAATCCTATTCTCAGATCAAAATGTTTCAGAAAACTCTCAAATTGTGCTACTTTGATACTATTTCACAAACTGGTTGGTTGGTTGGTTGGTTGGTTGGTTGGTTGGTTGGTTGGTTGGTTGGCTGGTTGGTTGGTTGGTTGGTTGGTTGGTTGAAGAAAATATGTAATCAAGTGATTATTAATTGTATATTGTTCTTTTAGTGAATTTTGCAAAAATAGATGTTAACCTGTAAAACACAGTTTACAGATACCTATCAGGTACATTTATGTCCTTAAGAGTGAAAATGTTTATTTGCAGAGCTGTGAAAACTTTCTACAGACATCTAGAAGCCTAAAGCCCCGAAGTGTTAGGAAACACTGTTGTAAAGACCAAAAGATTTCACAATGGGCAATATCCATACCGAGGTACTCAGGAAAATGTTTCAATCAGAAAGTGCAATACCTATGCATGCCTCCTCCCAAATCTACCTCTGGGAGACCCCCAAAACAGGTTCAGGGTATACTCTACACCAACAAAATTAGCAAAGAAAATGACAGCAGGCCACAAGAAACCAGTCTGGTTAGTTCATACTATTTACCCTACTGGTTCTTAACTTGACATCAGGCTCTTAACAATGGCTAAGAAGCAACAAACTACTTCAAAACCTCAAGAGAACCTGAAATTGTCAAAATAGCTACTAAAGCAATAAATACTTCAGATACATCATTTACAATGGAAAAGCATTATAACACTGAATGTTACAAAAGTGAAAAGATGAAACCAGCCTCAGCCTTCCCTCAGAGCACTACCAAGAGGCAGTCAGCACTGAAGGCAGACAGGTTATCACACCAACAAAACACACAGCCAAGGGAACCAGAAACAGAAGACACAGCAAAAGAACAGCACACTAAAAATGCTTACCAGTTTGAAGTCTTGAATGCTACAGATGAAATACGGTGTGTTTGGCCTCCGACTCTCGATATACACACAGTCTTTAAAAGAAAAAGAAATTTTAAAACAATGGCATTTACCTTCACGGGTATAAAGACAGAACCCATACAGCCACTGCCTAAGTAAATAAAGGACACAGCACATACCCTTCATAGTATTAAAAGACATCTTCCCAGAGATACTACACTGTAAGTAACTTCAAACTAAAGGAAGATATTTGCTTTTTTTTTTTTTTTTTTTTTTTGGAGCCATTTTCTGGTACTTTTAAAGAACCTGATATACCTCCCAGGGAGGGCCAATCCCATAGGACTACCCATAACCAGAGGGACAAATGTAGATAACAGGAAGTAATGGCTCGGGATTGCACAGCAATACAAAGGAAGGAAGGACTCATTCAGGCAGATGCTCTCATATCGTCACAGAGAGATGTGGCTTTGCCAAGTGCTCCTTTAGTTTTAATTAACGCTCTGTGAGAAAACAGACTACACAAAGATGACTAGTTTTATTACGTTATTAAAAAGACCTTTCACCTAAACCAAAAAAGAAAACTAAAGTACTCTTGTGGATAACTTACAATTAAATGTGAACCTAAACACATTTTACTTTTCAATAGTAAAGAAAACCAAGGAGCCAGTTGCAGAATGAAATAAACCAAATTGTATTTTCTTCTAAGAAGAAGAACACTTTCTTAAATTACATTTGTATGGTGGTAGCTGGGTAATTATTATTGATGTTCTCGACAGCTGGGGTCTAAAAGGTTGCCCTTTTTTAAACACCATGCTAAGATACCACCACCACCACACCACCACCACCACCCCGCCCCAGAAAGACAGGCTAAGGATGCAGTTCAGCACCAAGCACATGGCAGGTCCTGGATTTCATCCCTAGATGAAATCCCTGGATTTCATTTCATTCTGCAATGCCCTCCCCTCACCACCCCAAAAAAATTTTTTTTCCAAAAAAAAATTTTTAAGTAAAGCAGTGTCAATATAATGGTAAGACTCCACATTACAGCTGATTATCACAAAGCTGAGGGCAGCAATGTCTACATATTATTTACTGAGAAGTAAAGGTGTCCACAGTCAACCAAACCTTCTAGGAAGAGTGATCATAATACACTGGAAATGGTTTTCACTGTATTCTTTCCTCTGGTTATTCAGAATGAACATGTCTGAACCTAACAAGGTCTTGACAACATAGGCAAATTCTTCTATATTCTAGTCCTTCATTGTATGGTAAAGACCTGTAATGGTTGATGTGGCACATCAACTTGAGAAGTTTATAAGTTTAACTAAGCCACTCAGCAGGGAGTCAGGGTCCTTACTTTGTAAATATCCTCAGCCTGTGCAAGAGGAGGGCACAAACTGGTTGTGGTGGTGCACTTCTGTAATCCCAGCACTCTGGAGGCTGAGGTAGGAAGATTGTTCCAAGTTCGAGACCAGCCTGGGCTACAAAGTAAGCACAGGCCAGCCTGAATTACATAGTGAGACCCTGTCTCAAAAAGACAAAAGAGGAGGGCACAGAGGTGGTAAGAATGCTTGGGGGGGGGGGTGCTTACAATATAAGGAAGAAGAGGTGTGTTCTCCCTTCTGCCCTTGTTGCTTTGCTGTCTTCTACTACTTTGAACTGTTGCCCTGTGCCATGCCACCCCCTACCTTGGAGTCAGTCGATTACAGAATGAAACCTCCACAAACTGTGAGCTAAATACACTTTTTCCTCCTTAATTTTGGGTGTCAGATAATTTGTCTCAACGGCAAGAGAAAAGTAACCAAGACAAGAGTCAAGAAAGAGAAGCAAGGATTTGGAGTCATCTTTCCACTGGACAGACTACTCCCACCATGATTGCTAGCAGACCCAGTAAGTCTGAGATCATGCAGAGAATTCTCACTGAAGGGTACATCTTTTCACACAAATTACTCTGCAGGACATCCAAGATTTTTGTACCCAAAAGCCACAGAAGGAAAGCAAGAAATATGAATGACACAGGTCTTTAACTAGCATCTCTACTTAGATGTGGACCTGGACAGAGATTGAATCCCTGAATCTATGCACAGCAGCTCAGGAATGAGGTATTAACTGAGTTTTTAAAATTATTCCAGGGTCTTAAATGTGGAATAATTCTGCTTCAACATCCAGGTAACATCCACTTAACAATCAGTTATCTTAAACAACAAGCTAGAGACCTTCATACCAGGACAAATACTTTTCTTTATACTCACATTTAAGTAAAAGCAGAATAAACCAAATATTCTAGATTGAAATTAGAGCTCTATTTTATACAATTTATAATGACCCAAAGTCTTAATTTCTGTGTTTTAGTACCTGCTGTATTCACTTTCTGTACTCCAAATCTCTAGATATCATTTATATATTAATCTCAATGTGGAAACATACGTCTATCACCTCATATAGAAAAAACATTATTGTTTTCTTTCATAACACAAGACCATCACAACCTATTATTTACTGACATTAAAACAAATAGATGTCTTCCTATCTAATGACTTCCACTCTTGTAAGATTGAAGTGATTTAAAAAAAATTTGCTCACCACCATCTGGTCCCACATCTACCTGCCATTGCCTTCCTAGGCTGCATTCTTCAAAAGAGGCCCCAGCTCATCTAGCCCATCTCCAAGTCCTCTTTCACCCCACCAGCGCCTGATCATACCAATTCCATAATGAATTGTACTGAAGCAGCAAAGAATAAATTTTCCTGGTTCCTCGACAAGTAAATTACAATGGTTCCTTTTCTTTCTATAACTTTAGCAATTTATCCTGCCTTTTTGTTTGGTTTTTTGGCATTCAGATGATCTGCATTGTCTGCACTGCAATCAATCTTGGGAACTCAGAGAACCACACTCACTTCTGCACTCCCTGGACTCACCAAGGACCAATGGCTGACATCAGTGGGAGTAAAATAAGACAATGGAATTCAATAACAGATGCTTAGTGAGCACTACATACAACTTTGTTCTTTTTTAGAAAGACAAAACCTTTGTGTATTTTTTCCAGAACCATCAGAATCACTTTTACTACAAACGCTTTAAACTCTAAGACATAAAGCAACTATTACACCTTATACGTTAAAAGGTCTTTCTAGAAAAGGAGAGGAAAGTTATCTTCTTTTATCATCTTTTGCAAAGTTACAGGCAGGTAACAACTGCCTGTAAATACACCAAAACATAGCTATTAGAGAAGGGAAGAACAGGAAAACGCCATCATGCCAAGGTACCCTCTAGGGTCTGTTTGCCTTAGCTCCTCCTCTCCCAGGCAGCTGGGCTGGGATGCTGCCATGAGGGCTAAGGCAGTGTGAGACAGCAGATTCTCATACCTGAAGTGTGCAATTGCAGTGGCTACCTGTTATGGCTCATGCATTGTGTCAACTTGGATAGTTCAGAAGTGTAACTGAGAGATTCAGCAGAGAGCCAGGGTCCTTACTTTATAAATAGCCTCATCCTTTGCTTAGGAGGGCAAGGTTTTGTCAGTGCTGGGGGGGCGGTTTCTGTGGCCTGTGTACAATATTAGCCAGGAGAAGAGGTTTCGCTTCTCTTTTCTCTTCTCTTCTCTTCTTTTCTTTTGCTCTGGCTGCTGCCTTGAAGTGTTTCCCCAGTGCCAGGCCACCCCACTTTGGAGCCAGCTGATTATGGACTGAAGCCTCTACAAACAGTGAGCTAAACAAACGTTTCCTTCATTTTGGTATGGGATATTTTCTCAGCAATGAGAGAAAAATAACCAAGACACTACCTATTAATAACTAGTTCCAGATAACTAGTCCAGATAGCTTGTTTAAAAGTTACCATGGCAAACCAAATTGTCAAAAGCAATGGTTTCACATGAGATCCCAATATGCTAGAATAGTAATCTGTAAAACAAGTGATTGTGTCAAGCAAACTCTATCAGTATTTTGAAAAACGTATGAAGAAAGTCAAAGAACCACACTACAAAATTAAGTGACAAAATTTATAGAGTTCATTTGCACAGTAACAAACTACAAGTAAAATCAGGAATAATATGAATTAAAATTGTTAAAGCTATGTCAAGCCTATCATGAGGGAATAGAATATACCGTTTGGAAATGATCTAATTTACTTTTAAAATAAAAGCATTAAAATTATTAAAGTCAATTTTTTCTTTATAATTTTCCTGCAAATTTAGGGTTATTCAACTAAAAGAGAATACTTTCTTTAAAAAACAGTTCAGAATTCAACTCTCAGAGGAAAAAAAATATCTACTTTTTAGGGGCCTGAGAATTAGCTAGTGGTGCAGCACCTGCCTGGCAAGCTTGAGTTCCTGAGTTCGATTTTCGGTATTCCCACCCCACCCTCCAAAAAAACAAAGAACTGCAGCTTCTACTTTGTGTTACTCTGAATGTTATTGAAAACATACTTAAATTAAGGCCCAATATTCATGAGAAGTGTTTCTTCCCACCTCATTAGTCAAACAGCTATTTAAGAAAACAATCTATACAAATGTTTATAGTTGAAATAAAACTAAATGGTTTATCTGGGAAGGGAATAATAAGAACATAAGTTGAGCACAATGTTAAAATCTTACTTGGAATGTACACCCAGGAATCTTCTGAAGCCAAACCGATTTGGCAAGATTGTTAAGAAACTTATAACTGCATGAATTAAATAAGACTGCTTATAAAACTGGCTTTAGTCAGCTGGATCAGTGATCCCTGACCTAGCACCCCCACTGCCAACATAACCATTACAGGTACCTTTTTTGTTGCTGATGGGATTTAAAGAACCTTTAAAAAAAAAAAAAAAGCTGGCAGTTTTCAAACAACTGAGCAAAGCTTATGCAACAATCCATTAATGCACATTTTCAAAATTGCACACATTAAAACACTTATTTACCATATTGAACAACCAGTTGTTGTAGGGCAAATACAAATTTTTTTAAATCTTAAAATCAGCGTGCCTGAAATAGGCCAGAAAAATTAAGGAGACTATTGTCATCAATACCAATTATTCCAAACAACACAAAACTATTTTTTCTTTACTAGCAATGTCTGGAAATGAAATCACGCCTTTACATTGGGATTTATTCTCTACCAACCAGTCTACGCACAGGAATGTATCACATTATTAAGTGACCTCAAGTTCTTGTTAACAGGGAGCAATAAGACCCATGATTTGGGCAATGATATTGAACAGAGGTGTTTTTGGCTGCTGCTCACCACCTCAACTCAGCTTTGTATCCAACAATCTATTGTGTCATCTGCAAACAGGGCACTCACTCAGCTGGGGAAGGAAGACTAATTCTCAAAGCAAAGAAAGCCATCTCTGCTTTTTAAACCCTCAGCAAATCAGCAGGTTTATATAAAGAGAGCAAGAGCTCGCTCCTCTCAAGGGTAAAAATCACAGCACAGCCGGCAGCATCAGGCAGTTTGTCATTACAAACCACAAAGAACCTGTCGGCTTCTTCTCTGACAGCCTTCTTGCCAAGCAGAGTGGACACTTACCTCACCCCCTAATTTAGCAAGCAGCACTGTCTGCCCTAGCATTAAAGCTGCCATCAACACACACAGGCAGTGCTCCCCACTGCTCCGCCCCTAAAGACACTTCCTCCCATTAATGCCTTTCCATCTATGAATTTTGAAACACTTTCTCTTTTTTGCCAAGCAAGGCAGAGTCACTCTAATGGAATTTCCAATAGGACCCTGTAATTGTAAAAAGCATGTATGAATGAAGCTTTTCTCACAAAAAGATTTCCCAGAGACACGGCTGTCTGGGCCAGCAGCGAACATGGGAGATACACCCTCAAAAGTGCTCTACATTCCTTTCCGTTTCTCTTACAAGGAATTTACCCTTGCTACTGGGAATCATTCACCAATGTACCAGAAGGGCAATGTAGTATTGCAGAATAAAAGCCCACAAATATCTCTCCAGTTAGCACAGATGCCCAAGACAGAGACTGAAATCCTGTTACCCAGAGGCACTGACATACTGCACAGCCTCTCCAAGCCTCTCGTTTCTACATTCCTCATCTACAAACATCCAAACCAGCCAGGTTCCTCAACTCTAAACAATACACTATATTCCACATAGTAAAGCTCAGAATTTATATGAGAAATAAAGTAACGAAAATGTGGTAAGTTACATGGGATCCTGGGTGGAACACCGCCATATACTCATCAATATGAACAAAAAGAATGTTGTTTCCTAGTAAATGTTTCTTTAAAGAATATCTGAAGTGAGGCTTACTTTTAGATTTTTGCTTGACAGGTTCTTTCACTGAGAGGATAAAGGGAAAGGGAAACAAATAGTGGAAAAACAGCGCCTCAAAACAAATACTGGAAAAACAGCGCCTCAGTAACCGAAACCTTCCTGATTCTGGGCCTTGTGTTAACTGTTTACTAAACAGGCTACAAATCTTAAAGATTAGAAACTCAATGGGGGAAAAAATGTCAGGTAACGTATTACTGGTTTCTTTTTAAATTTCATAAGAATTAAACTCATGTAATGAATTGAAATGTATCTTTGCATCAACTTTCGTGTAAACACAGACCACACACTTCTAGCCAGCATTTATCATTTACCCTCACTGCCAACAAAGAAATTATGAGGAGAAAACAGCTGGAGAGAAAGAGTGAGAAAGCACATTGTAATAAACTAAAAGTAGTTTGGCTGAAATTTTCACATTTCCTTTTTTCTCGAAATTAAGAAATCTTTCGCTTCGACATAATCCTAAAGACAGACCTAGATAATGATCCTCTTAACGTTAAAAAGTGATACAGGTAGAGTATTCTAGAACAACGCTGCAGTATAACCCCTTTCTAAACCGATGCCGTGCTACATGGGCTGAAGAAATCACCCACAAAAAGCAAGATCATTCTGCAAACAGCAGAAATCTTACTATTTATGTGATAAGCAAAAGTATTAGGCATGGTTTAACACCTATACTTGGTAACTGGAGCACATTTTGAGCTCTCTCATCTCCACAGCTTACTATGAAAATAATCTTTGAAAAGCCTCCTTACTCTGAAAATGATTCTAGCCAGTTTAACATCCACACTGCAGTGATATGACGTGATGTCTCTTACAGCTTTCACTTGTGTTTATGTAGAATCTAGGTGTCTTAGAGAGAGAACTCAGGCAATCTCAGGAGAAAAGTGTATTTCAAAACTTGGTAACAGGAACCAGGCGTGGTGGTGCACGCCTGTAACCCCAGCACTCAGGAGGCTGAAGCAAGAGGACTGTTGCAAGTTCAAGATCAGCCTGGGCTACAAAGTGAGCTCAGAGCTAGCCTGAACTGCATAGCAAGACCTTGTCTCAAAAAGATCTCACCCCACAAAAAAAACCTTGGTGATGGGACAAAGTACAGCTCTTGCCTAGCATTCATGAGGCCCTGGGTTCAATTCAAAATCCCCTGCTGGAGAACACTGTGCAGGTACAACCCTAGCCAATGATTCCAACCTAAAAATTAAGAAGAAATTTTAATATAAAATCTCCATTAAAAACAGCGAAATGTTCCTTAGCATTATCACAAAGACTAGAAGTGGATGTCACTGAAATAATGTACCTTTAAGAAACTAATGCAGCACACTATGCCCAGTATTCAAAGGAAAAGCTCATGGTGACAGGTAGGATGGTCGGTGACAGGTAGGATGGTGTGGAATTCTTCTCTCCCCATATGGCTGACAACAAACAAATTGCTCACCTGATCTTCGATGTCACATCCTGCAGGGCAGATTTCAAGCAACACTGCTTGCTCCTTTTCAGAAAACAATGAATGCACTGGGAGCCTGGGCTTTGCAATAAATGCTTCAAGCCAATTTGCAGTGCTCACTGGAAATACACAGAATTCACAATGTCTGGGCTATAATTCTTATTTGGCAAATGATTTTATTATAAACTGGTATCACAGTGAATCCATTTCTTTATGAGTTTTTTTGCTACTATTTAATGGACTGTCAGTAATTTAGATTTCATCTATTTAAACTCATTCAAGCCTGGCTTCTGATCGTACAGTAAGTAGAACATACTTCTCTTCAACAAAATTAATGACAGTTAATTGTAGGCTGCAGTTCTCAATTTTGTAAAGCAACTGTTCCACAGTTCAAGCATCAAGCTACAAAATTTCCCGCATCAATTATTTTTCTGTACTTTATAGGCATCTACATCTTGAATGCCTGAATTATAAAACTAGTGTATATATACAAGTGTATACAAGACTAGTATATATGCAATTAATATTCCTTCCCACTCCAATATTTACCTCCAACTTTTGCCACAGAGTCTGGACTTAACTATAACCAAGTGTGAGGAAATAGAAGTTTTGCTGTAAGTCTGGACAGACAGAGGTTCAGATTTTATTGTCATAATTGAAGATTAAAGTTTACTAGTCTCTTTTCTTATGATTGAATGATTTCCTTATATATTTTAGTCACAAGGTCAACATTAAGGGAAATTTATTACAATTAAAGTAAATATACCCTATGGAACTGGAAGTACCAACCACATAGCATAATCTAACATACATACTAAATTGAACTGTTCTGAGATTGATGAGATTCTGCTGAACAGAAATTTACTTCTGAGTTTTATTTACCAGACAACACAACAATCTATGAGTAACATTTCTTAAGCAATTAGATTTTTATCTGTGCACCGCACAGCTGTGTAGGAGATGCCTAAAGGAGAAAAAGACATGCAAAGAAGCACCTTAAAAGAAACATCAAATCAACATCCAAATACTAAGGCAAGCACCAAGGATTTGCTGCCCCCCCCCCC
>PVLA01007810.1:0-98908 GCA_004027455.1 Hydrochoerus hydrochaeris
GAGGTGGAGGGGTGGAGGGGGTGGGGTGGGGGGTGGGGAATGGGGGGGTACCAGAGATTCCCCTGGATCCTGTACCCAGTGTCTCCTCTCACCCGGCCCAGGAGTGATAAATTACAGGCCCCAGTGGGAGGGTTCTCCTGGTCTTTCCTTGCGGGTGTGCAAGGAGGCCGAAACTAAAACCGCCAGGTACAGTGCTCTGGGGCAGTAGGCCCGCGCAGGATGGCGCATCGTCAGCACACCAGCGTTGGAGCCTCACCCCCCATTTAATTAAAAAAAATTAGTACGTATTTGCAGTACATAATTATATTTGGTATGTACATCATGTGTGTGTGTGTGCGCGCGCGCGCGCACGCCCGCGCGAGCTTGCTTGAGGCAGGATTTTCTTATGTAGTTGAAGCTCGGCTTGAACTCATTTTGTAACCCAGGATGGTCTTGAACTCAGCAATCTTTTCTTTCTTTTTCTTTTTTTTTAAATCGGTACCAGGGGCAAACTCAGGACCACGCGCTCGCAAGACAGGCACTTATGTCGCTGAGCTAAATCCCCAGCCCCAGCAGTCTTTCTGCCTCAGCCTCCCAAGCGCTGGGATTGCAGGCGTGTGCCACCACACCTGGCATACATATACATCTTAATTCTTTTTTTATCCCTTCCGTTCCACTCCTTGCCTCCATCTCTTGATCCCCTTCCCACTTGTGAAAGATCTGTCTTCCTTGTGTCTATGATTTCTTATTTTGCTACTTAATTGTATTTTGGGGCTCTCATGTTATATTTTAGCTTGAGTGGTTTATTTCACTTAACATGGTTTCAAAGTATTCAAATTTATCCTTTTATGGTAGAGTGGCACTTCACTGTGTGCAAATACCACCTTTTTTGTTGTTGTTGTTGTTTTTGTGAGACAGTGTCTCGCTACGCCTTTCAGGCTGGCCTTGAGCTCACTTTGTAGCCCAGGTTGGTCTTGAACTCACAACGATACTCCTGCCTCAGCCTCCTGAGTGCTGGGATTACAGGTGTAGCCTCCTTAGTGCTGGGATTACAGGTGTGTGCCAGCACCTCTGGCTCAAAAACCACCTTTTCTTCTCTCTCTCTCTCTTTTTTTTTTGGTGCCGGGGATAGGATGCACAACCTCGCATTGGCCAAGCAGGCGCTTACACCTCTCAGCTAAACCTCTGGCATAAAGAGTTGTATTTTATTTATTTATTGGTTTTGAATTTTTTTTTTTTTTTGGTACCATGAATCAAACTCACGACCTCGCGCTTGCCAGGCAGGCGCTTATGTCGCTAAGCTAAATCCCAGGCCCCTTTTTCTTTCTTTTTAAACCACATTAAAATATATATATATATTCGTCTGTTAGTGGACATATAGGGTAGTTCCAAGACTGGCTATTAGGAATTCTGCTTATGCCTGTAATCCCAACTCTTGAAGCAGGAGGATCCTTGTAAATTCTAGCTGAACTGCATAGCGAGATGCTGCCTCAAAAAGACAAAAAAAAAAATTGTGCTACTAATAATGGCTGGAATTGTTTTCCTGTAAAAGTGGTGATTTTATTTATTTTTTCGAATCTATTATATTTCACAGACAAAAACCCCAAAATTTTAAAACACATCAATCAATGGGCAACAGTGGTGCATACATGGCACATAGTCATCCCCAAATCACTGACCCAGAGCACAAGAGATCTGCATTCAATTGCCTAAACAACACCAGCACAAATCTTTCTCTTCAAGGAACTCAGATAAATCAGTAGTGTGACTATCTTAACTAACACACACACACACACACGTTTCCTTTGTTGTAGCTTGGCATAACTGATGCTATCTTGTGCCCTGTATTTGACTAGTGTCTTGTATTTGACCCACAAGGGTGAAAAATTACTCAGGGTACAAATCCCAAAAGAAAAGCAGAATGAGCTGCACCCACAAGAGAGGAAAATTAACCTGCTCAACAAAGAAGCAGAATACAGGTGTCAACCAAAATTAATGTAAAATTCCAGCTAGCTTGTTTCCAACAGGATGTCTTGCTTTGCATTTTTTTGTTTGTATTTTTTGCTTTAAATGCCCTGTGACCCTTCAGTTCAGTGATACTCAGTGGGACTCCGAAACAGGGGTCTATGTGAGTGGTCACTGACCTCAGCTAATAAAATTCCAAATTTATCAATTTGGCTGCTTGGATTCCTATAGTGTACAGGAACCCTCTTCATCCTTCAACTTCTCACACTAGTGAGACAACACGATGTTTGCACATGTGTGCCTGATTTATTTCACTTATGAGTATGAGTGTGGTATCAAGTTGCATCCATTTACATATAAAAGTCTCCAGTTTATCCTTCTTCACGGTTGAGTAGTACTCCATTGCATAACAATACCACATCTTTTTTATCCATTCCTCAGTTGATGGGCATTTAGGTTATTTCCAAGATTTACCTATTACAAATTGTGCTGCTATAAACATGGGTGCACATATGTCACCATGGTATGACGTTTTTAATTCTTTTGGAAAGATACCCAGAAGGGATTACCTGAGTCAAATGGGAACTCTAGTCCTAGTTGTTTTTTTTTTTTTTTTGTCTTTTTGAGACAGAGTCTCGCTATGCAGTTTAGGCTGGACTTGAACTCACTCTGTAGCCCAGGCTGGTCTCAAACTCGCAAAGATCCTCCTGCCTCAGCCTCCCGGGTGCTGGGATTACAGGCGTGAGCCACCACACCCAGCTACCTAGTTTTTTTTTTTTTTTCAAAATCCATTTTATTTCACGGATAAAGAGAAAAAAGAAAAAAAAAACTACTACAAAATTTCAGAATACATCAAACAAGGGGCAACAATGGTGTATACATTGTGCATTGTCATCCCCAAATCATTCACCCAGAGCACAAGCTATCTGCATTCAATTGTCCAAACAAGACCAGCACAAATCTTTTTCTTCAGTGAACTCAGAGAAATCAGTGGTATATTTTTTATGTACATACACTTATACACGTTTTTTCTTTCAGCTTCTCACGCTAATGAAACAAAATGATGTTTACACATGTGTCTTATTTCAGCATTGAGTATGTTCTCAAGTTGCATCCATTTACCTATAAGTCTCCAGTTTATCCTTCTTTATGGCCGAATAGTACTCTATTGTATAAATATACCACATCTTTTTTATCCATTCCTCAGTTAATGGGCTTTTAGGTTGTTTCCAAGATCTGGCTATTACAAACTGTACTGCTATAATCATGAGTGCACATATGTCACTGTGGTATGGTGTTTTTAATTCTTTTGGAAAGCTACCCAGAAAGGAAATAGCTGGGTTAAATGGGACCTATAGTCCTAGTGTTCTGAGGAATCTTCACATTGATTTCCACACTGGGTTGCACCAGTCTGCATTCCCACCAACAGTGGAGAAGGGTTAGTTTTTCCCCACAGCCCCTCCAGCATTTGTTGTTGCTTGATTTCTTGATAGTAGCCATTCTTTCTAGGGTGAGATAGAATCTCAGTGTTGTTTTAATTTGCATCTCTTGAATGACCAATGATGTTGAACATTTTTTCACATATTTATTTGCTGTTTGTTTTTCTTCATTTGAGAAGTGCGTTTTTATCTCAGATGCCCATTTTTAGATTGGGTCTTTAAATTAGGAGGACTGATTTTTTTAAGTTTTTTTTTTTTTTTTTTTTTTGTACCGGGAATTGAACTCACGACTAGGTGCTTGCAAGGCAGGTCTTATACTGCTGAGCTAAATCCCTGGCCCTTGAGTTCTTTATATGTTCTCAATAATCCTTTGTCTGAGGAACAGCTGGCCAACATTTTCTCCCACTTTGTGGGTTGTCTCTTCTCTCTGTAGGTGGTTTCTCTTGCTGTGCAAAAAATTTTCAATAGGGTGAGATCTCAGTTGGTGATTGTCTGTGATAGTTCCTGTACAATTGTTTTTTTTTTTTTTTTTTTAATGTGTACCGGTGATGGAACTCAGGACTGCATGCTTGCAAAGTAGGTGCTTTATGCCACTGAGCTAAATCTCCAGCCCTGGGGTTTTGTTCATACAGTCTGCCTACACCAATGTCTTCAAGAGTTTTACCTACTTTATCTTCCAGCAGATTTAATGTTTGTTTTAATATTAAGATCTTTGATCCATTCTGATTTTAGCTTAGCACATGGTAAAAGAGATGGGCCCAATTTTAATCTTCAGCATGTGTAGAGCCAGTTTTTCCAGCACCATTTATTAAAGTGGCTTAGTGTGTCTGGAATGTTCATGCATCTTCTAATTTGTTCCATTGATCTTTGGGTCTTTTTTTTTTTTTTTTTTGTCAGCACCACAGTTTTTATTACAGTAGCTTTATAGTGTAGTTTCAAGTCAGGGACTGGGATGTCCCCTGTCTTATCTTTGTTGCCCGGTATCGCCTTTGCTATTCTAGGTCTCTTCTGGTTCCAGATGAAATTTAGAATTGTTTTCTCTGATTCTGTAAGATATGCTATTGGAATTTTGGTTAGGATTGCACTGAATCTGTATATCATTACAGCCATTTTCACTATATTGGTTTTTCTTATCCAAGAGCACGGGATACCTCTCCAGTTTCTAATATCCTCTTCAATCTCCTTTTTCAGAGTACTGTAGTTTTCAATGTAGAGGTCTTTTACATCCTTTGTTAGATTGACTCCTAGGTATTTCATTTTTTGGAAGCTCTTGTGAAAGGTGTTGTTTTTTTATTTCTCAGTGAGTTTATTATTTGTGTACAAGAAGGCTATTGATTTTTTGAGTGTTGATTTTGTATTCAGCTACATTACTGAATTTGCTTATTAAATCTAGTAGACCTTTGGTGGAGATTTTGGGATCTTCCATGTAGAGTAAGTATCCTGTCATCTACGAATAATGATAGTTTAACTTCTTCCTTTCTTATTTTTATTTCTTTTATTTCTTTTTCTCTTCTAATTGCTCCAGATAAAGTCTTCAGGGCCATGTTGAATAAGAGTGGAGACAGTGGACATCCTTGTTTTGTTCCTGATGTTAGAGTAAAAGCTTTCAGTTTTTGTCCATTTATATGATGCTGGCTGTTGGTTTGTCATAGATGGCTTTTATCAGATTGAGATAAAGACCATCTATTCCAATTTCTGTAGGGTTTTTATCATGAGTGGGTGTTGGACTTTGTCAAACGCTTCTCCTGGATCTATTGTGATGATCATGTGATTTTTTTGTCCTTGGCTCTGTTAATATGGTGCATTACATTTATGGATTTATGTATGTTGAACCCTCCCTGCATCCTTGAGATGAATCCCACTTGGTTATGGTGGACAGTCTTCTTGACAATTTGCTGCAGTCTGTTTGCCAGTATCTTACTGAGGATTTCTGCATCAATGCTCACTAGGGAGTTTGGCCTGTAATTCTCTTTCTTAGTTGGGTCCCTCTCTGATTTTGGTATCAGAGTAATGCTTGCAAGAATGAATTTGGGAGCATTGCCTCCCTTTCAATTTAATTAAAGAGTTCGAGAAGTAGTGGTGTTAGGTCTTCTCTAAATTTCTTATAGAATTCAGCAGTGAATCTATCAAGGCATGGACTTTTCTTTGTTGATAGGTTTTTAATTACATCTCCTATTTATTTATTTATATTTTATTTTATTTGTACCGGGGATCAAACTCATGACCTCGTGCTTGCCAGGTTAGTGCTTACGCCACTGAGCTAAATCCTCGGCTACATCTCCTATTTATTGATTGATATTGGGTTATTTAGGATTTTTATCTGTTCTTGATGCAGCTTTAGTAATTCATATGTATCTAGGAATCTGTCCATTTCTTCTATATTTTCCATCTTATTAGAATACAAGTTTTCAAAGTAGGCATAGATGATTTTCTGGATTTCTGAAGGTTCTGTTGTGATTTCATTCTTTTCTAATTGGGTGGATTTGAGTCTTTTCTTTCCTTTTTTTGATAAGTTTGGCTAAGAGTTTATCAGTTTTATATAATCTTTCAAAGAACCAACTCTTGGATTCATTGATTCATTGTATTGTTTTTTTAGTTTTCAGTGCATTGATTTCTGCTCTGATCTTTATGATTTCCTCCTCTGAGCTTTTGGATTAACCTGCTTTACTTTTTCTAGAAGTTTGAGTTTCACCATTAAGTTGTTTATATGTGCTTGCTCTGTTTTCCTCATATGGGTTTTTATTGCTATAATTTTCCCTTCTACGACTGCTTTCATTGTGTCTCATAGATTATATGTTGTATGCAAAAACTGTCTAATTTCTTCTTTAATTTTATCTTTGACCTACTAGTTGTTCAGCAGGGTGCTATTTAATTTCCATGTGTTGATGAAGTTCTTGTGGTTTCCTTTGGTATGGATTTCCAATTTCATTGCACTATGGTCTGATAGTATGCATGGGATAATTTCAGTCTCTTTGCATTTACTTTAAGCATGTCCTATGAGCCAGTATATGGTCTATTTTGGAGAATGTCCCATATGCAGCTGAGAAGAATGTGTATTCTGATGTGGAGTGGTGTAACACTCTATGGACATTTACTAAACCCATTTGTTCAAAAGTTTGGTTTAGTTCCTTTTTTTAAAATTTAGCAATGGTTGTTATATTGCATATTGTTATCCTCAAAGGGTTTAGTACTGATGTTTCATTATTGATTTTTTTGTCTAGTTGATCTGTCTTTTTGTGACAGTGGTGAAGTGAAGTCTTCCAACACAATTGTTTTAGGGTTTATTTGATTTTTCATGTCTGCTAGTATTTGTTTTATATAGTTGGGTGCACTGGTATTTGTTGCATATATATTTATGATTGTTATCTCTTTCTCTTGGGTTTTTCCCTTTATGAGTATGTAGTGACCTTCTTTATCTCTCTTAATCAATCTTGACTTGAAATTCACTTTATCTGCAAATAGAAAGCTCCTCCTGCTGTTTTCTGGGTTCCTGTTGCATGGAGTATTGTTTTCCATCCTTTGACTTTCAGCCTATGAATTTCTTTTTGAATTAAATGTGCTTCTTGTATATTGTATGTTGTTGGTTCTTGCTTCTTGATCCATTCTGCCAGTCTGTGTCTTTTGGCTGGTGAATTTTGACCATTAACATTAATGATTATAACTGATATGTATTCACTTATTTCTGCAATGTTATTTTCCTGTTGTTGACTCCTCTCCGCCCCCCCCAATTGTTTGTCTTCCTTGTTGGATTCTTTCTGTTGGGGTTCATGGAGCTGAAGTCTTTATTGCCTCTTTCTTGAATGTCCTTCAGAACATTTTGGAGTGCTGGTTTGCTGGTCATAAATTTCCTCAGGTGTTCCTCATCATGCAAATATCTTATTTCTCCATCAATTTTGAAATATAATTTTGTGAGGTACATCAAGCTGGGCTGAAAGTTGTTTTCCTTTAGAATTTGGAGTACTTCACTCCAAGCTCTCTTTGACTTAAGAGTTTGTGCTAAGAAGTCAGCTGTGATTCTGATGGGCTTTCCTTTAGAGGTGATTTTCTTTTCCCTAATATCTTTTAAATTTCTATTCTTGTGTTGAATTTCTGGAATCTTGACTATGATATGCCTGGCTATAGATTTTTTTTTTTGATCACTGCTAATTGGAGTTCTATATACCTCATTTATTTGTATGTCAAATTCTTTTTCTCTACCAGGAAAGTTTTCTGCCATGATGTCTGTGAATATTTTTTTTAATGTTATTTGTGTTATGTCCTGCTTGTTCATTGGCTCCAGTCAATCTTAAATTATTCTTTTTTGTCTCATCTATCAGCTGCTGGATTGATTTTTCATGGTCCCCTGCTAGTTTTGATAAATATTTCTTTTCCTGAACTCTAACTGCAAGCCTGTCTTCAATATCTGAGATCCTGTCCTCACATTGGCCTAATCTGCTTCAAATACTTTCCGTGGAGTCTTTATTCTCCTGGGTATCTGCTTGAATCTGCTTTATAGATTCCATTTCTTTCCTATGTCATGCTTCCCTTTGCTTAATCTTGTCTTTTTTTTTTTTTTGTCTGTGTCTGCTGTAACATCACTAAGCATGGTGTTTAGTTTGGTAATCTCTGGTAGTTATTTAAGACATTATTTCTGATTTCATTTTTTCCAGAGCCTCATCCAATTGCTTTGTTGTTTCCACTTCAGAGAGACCTGGTGGGGGGTTTTTGGATTGTCCCACCTCATTGCCCCCTGGATTTGCCTTTGGTGAACTGAATGTCTAGGGTTGCATTTTGCTTAAGTGTGTTCTCAATTTCTTTGTTCTCTTGTTTTTTAATTTAATTTTTGGGGTGATCTTTATAAATTGCTTATGGTGAGTTGCTTTATTGCTAGCATTTAGGACTCATTGATGACTGCTTCTCTGAGGTATCTTCCAGGTGTAGCTGCTTTTTGAGTTTGTTGCAAGATCTTACCTCTTCAGTTTGTTGGAGATGAGAATTTGTTGTTTGGCCTGGTCCCTGATTTTTTGACATCGTGCCACAGTATTTTCTGTGACCCTTAGTCAATGTCAGTCATGGAACACTAGGACCAACAGTGCCAGCCGGGGTTGTCCTTCACATCCACTGCTTTCTTCCATTGCCATGTTTCTCTGCAGAGGCTTCCAGGGTCGCCAGCCATGAGCATCACCATAACCATGCGTCCACAGTTTAGAACTGCTCCTCTGGAGCAATGAGTCCTGTCTCAGGAAGAAGGCTCCATCAACTACCACCACCTTCTCCTTCTCCCCCGCCCTCTTCCTCTCCTTCCCCTTCCACCAGCTACCACCACCTTCTCCTTCTCCCCCTCCCCCTTCTTCTCCTCCCCCTCCTTTTCTCTCCCCCCTCCTCCTTCTCCTTCTCCTTCTTCTTCTTCCTCTTTTTGGTAATGGGGATCAAACTCACAACCTCATGCTTGCCAAGCAGGCACTTATACCACTGAGCTAAATCCCCAGCCCCACACTTTCTTCTTTGTTCAAGTTTTTTTCTCAAATGGAATTTCTATTTTTTACTTTTAGTTTTTTTTTTTTTAACAGGGTCTCGTATGCAGTTCAGGCTGCCCTTGAAATCAGTAGCTCAGGCTGACTTTAAACTTTTGGAGAGTCTCCTGCCTCAGTTTCCTGAGTGCTGGGATTATAGGTGTGCACTACCACATCTGACTATTTTTAGTGTTTTTTGAGGGTTCTCCATACTGATTTTCCACAGTGGTTGTTCTAGTTTACATTCCTACCAATAATGTAGAAGGGTTCCTTTTATCCTGCAGACTCCCTAGCATTTTTCATTATTTGATTTCTTGATGATGCTGTTCTTTCTGGTGTAAGATGGAATTTGTGTTGTTTTAATTTTCATTTCTCTAATGGCCTGTGATGTTGAACTTTTCTTCATGTATTTATTAGTTATTTGTGTAATTTTTAAGAAGTAATTATTTCAGTTTCCCATTTTTTGATTGGGTCTTTTATTTTTTAAGTCTTTTGGTACTAGGAATCAAACCCAGGACCTCACACTTGCCAGGTTTGTGCTATGGGTCTGGGTCTTTAATTTTGGGGAGTCTAATTCCTTTTAGATTTTTATACTATTTCTCTGTCCAAGGAATATCTAGCAAAAAAATTTTTCCCATTACATAGGTTGTCTCTTTATTGTTTCTTTTGCTGTGCCAAAGCTTTTTTTTTAAGCTTTTTAATTTGTGATGATCTCATTTGCTTATTCTTTGTACTAGCTCCTATGTAACTGGGTTCTGTTGACAAAGTCCTGCCTATACCTATGACTTCATGACTATTTCTTATTTTATCTTCCATCAGATTATTTCTGTTTTAACATTTGCATCTTTGATCCATTTTAATTTTAATTTAGTCCTTTCAGTTCATCTTTTTTTTTTTTTTTTGATAGAATCTCATTATGTAGCTCAGTCTGGCCTTGAACTCACTGTGTATCCTAGGCTAGCCTTGGCAATTTTTCTAGCTCAGCCTCCTAAGAGATGGGAATTATAGGCATGCATCACCATACTCAGATCAACACTGGGTTTTTTGTTTGTTTGTTTTTGTTTTTTGTACCAGGGATTGAACTCATGACCTCACACTTGCCAGGCAGGTGCTTAAGCCACTGAGCTAAATCCCCAGCCCAGGTCGACACTGTTTTAAACCATTTTGTTATTTTGGAGTACTGGAGATAGACTCCAATTCTTTGCACTATATTACTCTCCCCATTTGTTTTTTAATTTGAGACAGAATCTCACTAAATTCATAAATTGTTTGTAAATTCATAAATTTGTGATTCTCTTGCCTCAGCCTCCCAGTGTGCCGGGATTACAGGCACATGCCACCACACCTGTCTTTATTCTTCCTTGAATGTGAAGTAAATCATTATGTACTGAAAACAGGTGCTGGTTTTTTTTTTTTTTTTTTAATACAGGGTCTTGCTGTGCAGTTCAGGCTGGCCTGGAACTCACAGTGTAGCACAGGCCATCCCTGAATTCTCAGTGATTCTCCTGCCTTGACCCTCTGAGTCCTGGGATTACAGATTGCACCACCAGGCCCAACAACAACAACAAAAAAGGTAAATAAATAAATAAATAAATTTTCACCCTTAATGAATGACTTTGGAAATAATGTACATTTCCACAACACCAACACTACAATTTTCAGAGTAACAGTAACATACCCAGAATATATACATAATTACTATGAGTGTCAACATTTCAAGCAGTAGTTTCTTTCTTTTTTTTTTCTTTTTTAAACTTTTTGTATTTTTGGATTCTGGAAATGCAACTCAGGACCTTGCGCTTGCCAGGCAGATGCCATACTGCTGAGTTATATCTCTGGCTCTCAAATAGTAATTTCTTTGTTTCTTTCTTTCTTTCTTTTTGGTACTGGGGATCGAACAAAGACATGACCTTGTGCTTGCCAGGCAGGCTCCTGTGCAATTGAGCTAAATCCCCAGTGAAGCAGTAATTTCTGTTACATGGCAAACAAGATTAAGAAACAAACCATCGCTGGGCGTGGTGGCTCACACCTGTAATCCCAGCACTCGGGAGGCTGAGGCAGGAGGATTGTTGCAAGTTTGAGATCAGCCTAGGCTACAAAGTGAGCTCAAGGCCTGCCCAAACTGCATAGAGAGACCCTGTCTCAAAAAAGACAAGACAAAACAAAACAAAACAACAACAACAAAAAACAAAAAAACAACCATCAAACAAAAGAGACGATAGTTTCAGACAAGGCAAATCTCAGGATAGCATATGAGAACAGCCGCTGCTTCAGCAAAGGGTGTCTGGCATAAGCAGTGGTAAGGCTGCCAAAAACTTTCCATACCAGCGTCAGAACCAGCCACTCCTATTGCTGCAGCACCTGCACCAATAAATTGGGCAGCAGTATCAATGTCTCTGCTAACTGCACTGGTCTGATACTCCCTTCAGATTAGCTGACACACCCCTTTCTGGGCCCCATTAAATGCTGTAGAGCTCTTTTTAGTCCTAGCCTCCAGCTGAGTAACAACACTGATGCAGAAATGATCTGTATGCTCCTCTGGCTCCAGCTGAGATCAGAGAGGGGTACAGGTGAGCTGGGTGCAGGCAAAGTTTAGTCTTTGCAGGGGTGTGGCTGGTGGAAGTGGGTAACTGGCAATGCGGGCTCCCTTCCTGCTTCCTCTCCATGAGGTGGTGGCTATAGCAGAGGTTGAGGGAGCAGAGCTCAAAAAAATGATTTTTAAAATATGGACTGCTCTGTGCATTTGTGTGTTATCCTTGTGCACTTCTCTGTATGATTACAATTTTAGTAAATGTGCTGCTTGCACCCTGTCCCATTTTTAGACAGTTTAGCATTCTTAGCTGTATTAGCCAGTGTGTGGCTTTGGCTCAGAAGACGGCTGTCTGGGTGGGCTGTGAGAAGCAGTGCTCCCAAGCTGAATGGGGGGCACGTGGCGGAACCTGCAGTGGGTGTGTGCCAGCTCAGGGGTGACAGGGAGGGCAATACAGCCTGGGCGAGGCTTTGTGTTGAGCCTGCCCAGGGATATGGCCAGATTTTCAAGACCCTTGTACAGCCAGCTGGCACCCAACACAGCACAGAGCTGAAATCCAGTGCCCTTGCTGGTTGCTGCTGTGTTTCCGGACAGTTTCCCCTCCCCTCCCTGGTTAGCTGGCCAGAGCTGCCTCCCGCTGACTGGCTGGTGTGGAGAGGCTTTGACTTGGCAGTGGATCTGGCTCTGCCTCCCCTCAGTCACAAACCTCCTAAAGCCTCTCCTCAGGCCTTGTTCTCTGGCAGCTTTCCAATCTGCTTCCACCTCACCTGTGTTTCATGGCTTTGACCACTGCCCCTGTCCCTGATGCTGATGAGGCAGGAAGGTGGCCAGTGTGTCTGGAGAGGTTGGCAGGGCTAGAATACAATGGTTCTGGAAAAGCGCACAGTTGCTGGGTGTGGTGGCCCATGCCCGTAATGCCAGCACTTGGGAGGCTGAGGCAAAAGGATTGCTGGAGTTCAAGGCCAGCCCAGGCTACATAGTGAGACCCTGTCTCAAAAAACAAACAAAACCCCAACAACTGCCCCCCCCCACAAAAAAACAGTACAGCTTGACACCAAAAATAGTTGTATTACTTTGTATATTAAGTGGTCAATCCAGATCCTGTTACCAAGTATGTGACAAAAATTCAAAATTCAGGGTCTTTCCCATCCAGAACTAGAGAGTTCCCAGGCTTTCAGGTACCAACACCCCGTGAGCTACGCTCAATCTCTAATCCTCAGTTATAATTCAGATCTAGAATGTCCTTGCAAAATCTCATGTGTCTAAAGACGTGATTTTTGGGGGATGACTGGATCATAGGGGTGTGGAACTGATACTCAGCTGTGGATTCACCCACTGAGGACTTCACAGCTACATGGTTAGGTGGTGAAGCCTGGCCAGAAGAGGGCGGGTGCTTGGCGCATACTGTTGAAAGATTATCACCTACCCAGCACTTTCCTTCTTTCTCTAGTTTTTTGTTTTTGTTTTTGTTTGGTTTTGAGACAAGGTCTCACTATGTAGCCCAGGCTGGCCTTGAACTCCCAGCCATCCTTCTGCCTCAGCCTCTCAAGTACTGGAGTACTGGGGTTACACACCTGGGCCACCAAGCCCAGCCTTTTTCTGCTTCTTGGCTGCCATGAAGACAGCTGGGAGTGGCTTTCTTCAACCTTGCTGCTCCTGCCCTGCAGCCAGCCAACAACCCTGAACTAAATTAAAGCTCTCCTCCTTTATGTTGGGTATTACATCTCAGCAATGGGAAAGCTAATAATACATTTATTTAGAATCCCAACTCTGCCCAAAACAAAACCAGTCATCCGAGATGAGTTCATATAGAATATATTTCATTCTTTAAAAATAAAACTTTCAGCAGAGCTATCATCTGTGTGCACTACAAAAATAAACATCTTCATATAAATAATTTATGGGAGGTGGACAGGGCCACACAGCCCTACCTTGGAGTCACCAAGCAGTGAGAGGCCAGCACTGGCCCAGGAGGTTTAAAGGCCCAGAAGCCCTGGACTCCTGTGTGGGCAGCACTGTAGAGGAGGCCCGGCTGCACTGCAGCCTTTAGCGCTGGCTTTCATCCCTGCCTGAGCACAGGCACAGACAGATCTGGGCTCTGGTGCACCAGGTTGTTCTGCATGGCGGTCAGGGGTGCTGTGAGGATGGAGTCGGGACGCAGACATAGCAGCAGAGCCCATGGGCCACACCCTGGACTGCCCACCCTGTCCCATTTTCCGATGACCTCATGGAATAAGTGGGGCCTCATTTTCTGCGACTCCTTCATTCAGTGGCAGGACATGATCTCCTAGAACTGGGGTTGTCAGAGATGTCAGCAGTGCGGGTGGCAGGAGAGGAGGACCACGTGGGCTTGTCAGAGGCTGGGTGGACGTAGGCACCCGGGAGTGGGGGTGGGTGGAAGGCCACAGTCATGGAGGTGGTCACTCTGGCAAAGCTCCGGGGCAGGCTGGGAGCCGCCCCCCACCTGAGCCCACCTTCCGGTGCAGTGGCGGGGCTCAGCATTTGGGGGCTCGCCTTGTACATCTGTACCACCTGGAGGAGACACCAGAGCTATGCACAGTGACCTGAGGGCAGCACCCGTTAGCCCTCCCTGGTGAGCACCATGCTCACTGTGAGCACAAGTCCTTTTGGGCCCCAGCAGGATGACAGCTCACAGTGAGAAGATGTCAAGGGCTGAGGCCTACCCTGCACCTTGCTCTGGATCCCATTTTGGATCCGTGGCTTTTGTCATGGCAGGTCCCGAGAAGAGGCCAGAGAGTCCAAGAGGCAGGAGCGTGGTGTTGGGGCAGGGAGCAGGCTGCCAGTTTAGGCCGGCAGTGGCAGCAGCTGGTGGAAGGCCCTTGGGCAAACTGAGCTCTTTGGCCACGGAGGGCATTTCCCAATGGCTTGGGCCCTTCCCTGGACTGTCCCCACCCTGTCCCTGGGCCGGGGAGCAAACCTCTGGTGGAGGCCCCAGGATGGACAGCAGCACGGGCAGCAGCACGAGTCCATGGAGCAGGCCCAAGAGGGTGAGCGCTGTTAGCACCATGAAGAAGTACCTATCAGGACAGCGTCAGCGGGTGCTGGTGACAGCAGGGGCAGACCCTGCCACCTCCTCCCGAGGGCCCTGTACCTCACGATGAAGTCGAAGTTGGAGCCAGCGAGCATGAGCAGACCCAGCAGTGTGGACACCGCTCCATCAGTCACAGGGGCGAATGTGTGCTCCAGGGCCTGGGTCACCCGAAGGTTCCGGCTACCCTGGGAGGTCAGGAAGCCCTGGGAGAACAGAGTGGTTCAGGAGCTCCTAGTCCATCGACCAGGGCCAGCTCACCCGTGTCTTCTGCTGCTCCTTCTCTGTCCTAGGGCTTCGGAAGCCCAGGTGAACTGAGTTTATGAGTATATGGTACAGGTATGTCTGGTAACAGCAAGATGTCCAAAAGGAGGGGGGGTGTTGTCAACGGCCTGTCACATGGGTTTTGTAAAGAAAATTTTGTCAGCTGGGAGTGGTGGCTCACTCCTGTAATCCCAGCACTCGGGAGGCTGAGGTAGGAGGATTGTTGCGAGTTCAAGACCAGCCTGGGCTACAAAGTGAGCTCAAGGCCAGCCTGAACTGCATAGAGACACCCTGTCTCAAAAAGACAAAAAAGAAAAAGAAAATTTTGTTGAAATATCACCATGCTCATTCTAATGTATTTTCTGTTCTTGGGATTGAAGCCGGGGCAATTACCAAACTACATCTCTATCGTTTTTCATAATTTTGTAACAGGCTCTTGTTAAATTGCCCAGGTTAATCTTAACTTGTGATGTACCAGTCTCTAGCCTCCCAAATAGCTGTGATCATGGGTGTGCATCACTGTGCTCCACTGTTTTTTTGTTTTGTTTTGTTTTTGGAAACAGGGTCTCACTATGTAGTTCGGGCTGGCCTTGAGCTCACTTTGTAGCCCAGGCTGGTCTCGAACTCACAATCCTCCTGCCTCAGCCTCCTGAGTGCTGGGATTACAGGCGTAAGCCACCATGCCCAGCAACACTATTTGTTTTTTAAGAGTAGGAAAAATTATTGGGGAATAAGAATAGCTCTTGAGAGACAGGTATGGTCCCAAATAGGTTGCCCCAAATCATGACACTTAATGGCCTCCTGGGGCTGAAATGTTTTTCCTCAACTCTTTACATGAAATATTTGGTAACTCCTGGTCCAGAAGGATGGACACTGAGATGATAAAAGTCACTTCTCAGGGTGGCATTTCAGAGGATTTCTAGTTTTTTCTTTATATTGTTTTATACACTGGCTATTTTATTTTATTTTCCATACTGGGGATTGAACCCAGGACTTTGTACTCAACTATATCCCTCTCCCCATTTTTGCATTTTTTATTCTGAGACAGGATCTCACTAAGTCACAAAGTTACAGACTGGGCTCCAACTTTGATCCTCCTGCCTCAGCCTCACAGACTGCTGGGAACATAGGTGTGTGCCACCATGCTTATGATTGTACACTGGCTTTTCGTTAGTTTTGTGGTGCTGATGATTGAAGCTAAGGCCTCATCCATCAGGGTTAGTGAATACTTTTTATAATCAGAATAACAAAGTTCCACAACGGGGAAAGGAAGGAGCTGTTCGTGTGGCCTGAATAGGTTCGTGTAGATAGATGCTTCTGGCTGGTCCATGCTTTACTTCCTCTGGTGCAGAACACATAGCTTTGGGAAAAGACTGTCTCCTCCTCAGTGCTAGCACATCTGTTTTGGCAAAGTTTCTCCTTCAGACCCATGTTGTCCAGCTAGCACCCCAGTTTTCAGGTCCCCTCACAGTAAAACCATTGGCAAGAACTGCTAGTTCCTGAGGATAAGGGTATAGCTCAGTGGTATAGCACTTGGCTAATATATATGAGGCCTTAAGTTTGATCTGCAACATTGAAAAAAGAAAAAGCAAGCAAGCAAAGTAGGAAAGTGCTAGGCATGATGGCACATATATATAATCCCAGGACTGGGGAGGCTGAGGCAGGAGAATCATGAAGAGTTACAGGCCTGCACTACACAATAAGATCTTCTCTCAAAAAAAAAAAAAAAAAAAAAAAAAAAAAGAAAGAAAGAAAGAAAGAAAGAAAAAAAAGAAAACTGGTTCCCATTTTCTCATCTTGTATTTTGTCCTTAACTTATTCAAGAAAGGCCTTTGTTGTCTTTTCTTTACTGAAATGTTTGCTTATTGGTTTACTTATTTTCCTTTTCTAACTCCTAATACAAGCTCCTTGGAAGTAAAGACTATTGCTATTGTATTCTCAATTCTTTTCGGCATGGAGGAGAGTGGTCTTTTTGAGACAGGGTCTTACTATGTAGTTTAGGCTGGCTTTGAGCTCATTTTGTAGTGCAGGCTGGTCTTGAACTTGCAACAATCCTTCTGTCTCATTTCTTAAACAGCCTGTAGCCACAGATAGTGCTTAAACCAGGTGGGCATAGTGGCAAATGCCTATGATTCTAGCACTGAGGCTGGGCAGGAGGATTACTGTGAGTTTGAGGTCAGCCTGGGCTACATAGTGAGTTTAAAGCCCGCCTGAACTACAAAGTGAGACCTTGTCCCAAAAAACAAAAAACAAGCTGGTGTGGTGGCACATGCCTCTAATCTCAGCATTTGGGAGGCTGAGGCTGGAGGATCATTGTAAGTTCAAGACCACCCTGAACTACATAGTGAGACCCTGTCTCAAAAAGGCAAAACTAAACAAACAAAATAAAAACCAACCAACCAACCCAAAAGCCAAAAACCAAAACCAAAACCAAACAAACAAAAAAGAAAAAAAGTATTAAACTATATTTTCAGAACCCTAAATGAGCTGCCTTATCTCTCCACATCTCCTGCCCCCCGCCCAGGGCCCATGCTCACCAGGGCCACGTGGACTGTGAACTCAACACCGATGCCTACAGAGGCCACAAGGATCACCACAGGGATGGCACTCAGCTTGATGCCCAGGAAACCCATGACACCAAAGAGCTCCACAGTCACCATGGCCAGGACCACCACCTGGGGGTGGGGGCTCACTCAGTGGTCTGCCTCTCTGGAAGGGCATGCTGCAGACAGTAGGTTGTGCCCCACCCCTGTACTCACTATGAGAGCGGCCGCCCAGGGGCTGAGCAGCAGCAGGGCACAGACGAGGAAGGTGCACACCAGAGGGACGCACACGGCCAGCAAGAAGCAGCGCCGTAGGCCCAGATACTGCTCCCAGAAGAGGAAGGGGGAGCCGCTGGGGTAGGCGTGCACCCCTGCCCGGCTGGCCTCTGCACACGCTGCCCGGGCACCCTCGATGGCTTCCATGAAGTCTGCAGTCTCCTGGAGGCCATGTAGCAGGAAGGGGAACTGAGCAAACTCCAGGGGTTGTGCGGCAGGGACTGTGGATGGGAGGAGAGCAGGCAGAGGGATGGAGGGTGGTGAGCACCAGAGAGAGCTCGGGTCAAGGCGGGGGAGCTGGGCTGTGGACCAATGGGACTCACTGCGGAGGTTCTCCCCGGTGGTGTCAAATCTGTCATGCAGCCACTCAGGAGGTGGGGGGTAGAAGTTGGCCTGCGAGGCTGCCAGTCCCAGGGGGTCGCTGCTCACCCACACAGTGAGCCCCATGTAGAAGAGCTCTGGGGGGATCAGGCCTTCCCCATCTACTAGCTTTCTTGTGGTCAGCTGCAGAAGCAGAAGGGTCTGAGGGCCTGGGGCTAGGATCTCAAGCCCCTCTCTGCCCCTGACCATTTAAGCCCTTCCCCAACCTGGCTGAAATCCAGAGGCTCCTGGGCCTTTCCAGTCTGGATGAGCAGCTTATAGGCCAGGGCCCCGTCCTCGGAGCCATTGCGGCAGGAATGGCTGGTGATGCGGCCAGAAGCCCAGTCCTGGTCAAAGGCAGCCTGGATTCCTGGGATACACAGGATGGGGTACAGTCAGCCTGAGGTTCCAGCCTGTGCCCTGCAGTACCCTGCCCTGCTGGTTTCCTGGCTGCTCACCCTGTAGCCAGTTGCGGTAATAGTGCAGCCAGGTGCGGGGCACCTGGGTGGCAGGTGAGGGCAGAACAGCCTTGAGGGAACTGAAGCGCTGGTGCAGATCAAAAAGGGCACGTTGGGAGTGGGTGTAGTCAAAGCCACCCTGCGTCACCAGGGCCACCTCATACAGGGAGAAGTACCTGAGCTGGGCGCTCAGGAAGGCGTGCTCCTTGGTACCCCGAGGCACCACATCTGCCAGGGCCAGCCCATCCTCCACCAAGGTGGCTCCGTAGAGGCTCAGGCCCAGAAGAGCCCCAGAGAACACCAGCACCAGGGTCTGCGGGAAACAGCAACTGAGCTGGGCTCAGGGCTGCCCCCTGGCTCTCGGATGCTGAGCTGGGCCCTCTGCCCTCCTCAGGAGCCACAGATACTGAGCCTCTGCCTGCCGCCCACTCTTACCTTGACATGTGACTGGAGCAGCAAAGGTGCAAACCAATGCCGGGCAAAGTGGGCAAGATTCCAGCAGGCACAGGGTGGGGGCTTGAAGGATGCCTTCTGCCTTGAGCCCTCCTCCTGCTCTCGAAGGTCTCGATTGGACCCTTGAGGGCTGAAGAGCTCAGAAGCCAGTGGGGCAGAAGCTGGGGGAACCAGGGCTTGGGGTGGCAAGACAGTGACCACATTCTGGCTGCTGGCTTCACAGTGGGTGAAAGCTTGTACTGTGGTGGTCAGGTGGGCAATGCCTACTGGTACTGTCCTCTCCCCCAGCTCCTGGGGTAGAATTTGCATCACATGAGCAGAACAGGGGCTAGAAGAAGCAGAGAGAATACATGGCAAGCCCAGGCCTGGAAATGTGACGGAGGAGACAGGCTGGGCTGCGGTTGAGGGCCAAAAAGGCGGGGGTGGGGGTGACACACACGGGAACAGTACCTAGAGAAGCAACAGAGTACATCGAGGCGCTGGTGGTGGCGACGGCGCAGGTCCAGGCTGAGGACGGCTGGGAAGATGAGCATCACAGCTGCAAAGCTGCAGCCGACCACGACAGCTGCCTGGGAGGAGGGGGCACAGATGCTGCAGGAGGCATGGCCTAGCCCTGTGCCCACCCTGCCCGCTGCCTGTCATGAGGCCTTACCTGCAAGGAGAAGGCCCGCAGGGCAGGGATGGGCACCAGGGCGGCTGAGAAGAAGGCAACCATGTTGCTGACAGATGTAAGTGTGATGCTGGTGCCGGTGCGCTGCAGACACTCGCCCATGCGCTCCTGCCAGCACACAGCAGGGACAGTGCCATCAGGTTGTTGGGTGGGGCCACAAATTTCCAAGGCAGAGTGAAAGGAGGCTGGGAAGTCTGGGTGGCTTAATAATGCCACAGTGGCTAGTGTTTATTGAATACCATGCATGTGTCATATGCTTTTCTTTTTGTTTTTTTTAATTTTGAGGTACTAAGGATTGAACCAAGGGTTGTCACACTGACCTATGTCACACTGACCTACATCCCTAGCTTTTTTTTTTTCTTACCAGGGATCAAAGTCATGACCTTGCATTTACCAGGCAGGTGCTTATGCCACTGAGCTAAATCCCTGGCCCATCCCTAGCTTTTTAAATTTCTATTGCTCCCTAAATTCTTTCTCCCTAAGTTGCCCACATGGAACACAAATTTGCAATTCTTCTGCCTCAGTCTCCCAAATTGCTGGGATTGTGTTTCACTGTGTCAGGCCCACATTTTTTTTTTAATCGGTACCAGGGATCAAACTCACGACCATGTGCTTGCAAGGCAGACACTTATGCCACTCAGCTAAATCCCCAGCCCCCCACATTTTGTTTTAAGCACTCATTTTGGTTCTTTCAGTGATCTTCACAACAACCTCAGGAAACAAGTACTATCACTGCTCCAATTTATTTTATTTTATTTATTTATTTATTTATTTATCTTTGTCTTTTTGAGACAGGGTCTCATTATGCAGTTCAGGCTGGCCTTGAGTTCACTTTGTAGCCTGGGCTGGCATCGAACTCACAATGATCCTCCTGCCTCAGCCTCCCGAGTGTTGGGATTACAGGTGTGAGCCACCACGCCCGGCACTGCCCCAATTTAGAGATGGGATGGGATGAAGCAGTGAGCTAGTAGCTCAAGGTCCAAGAGGCTCTTTACCACCATGCTGACCTGCCTTGGACACCCTGGGCTGGAGGACAGCGTTCTTACCTGCAGAGGGGTGCTTGGTGGAGCCTTTGTGAAGGCATGTGCCAGCAGGAATATATCATCCACCCCGATGCCCAGTGCCAAGAAGGGCAGCACCTGGAGGGGAAATGAGGGGGCAGCTGGAGGGATGACACAACTGGTGACCACCCCTGAGATGGGCCCGCAGTCCTGTGTACCTGAGTAGTAGCAGCATTGAAGGAGATCCCGAGCATGGCACAGAGCCCAAGGCCTGAGGCCACTGCCAGGGCCACCAGCAATACCCCAGCAAGGCCTATCGCTCCCTGTGACTGGCCACAATCCCACCGCAGCATGGTCACACAGGCATAGGCCAGCTGTGGGGATACAAGTTGTGGTTTCACAAACGGGCTTCCAGGGTGGGTTCCAGGTGGAGCGGGGCAAGGTGCCAGGAGCAGGACCCACCATAAGCAGATAGCCTCCTGCCACACGGGTGGCACTGACTTCTGAGAAGGCTTGCAGGACGTCGTCCAGCGTGGCGGAGGAGAAGGCATGGATCTGCTGCGAGGAGTTCTCAGGCAGGGCCTCCTGGGCCAGCTAGAGGGACGGGGAGGGTATGAGCAGGAGCAGGGGGGTCTCGGGACCCTCCTGCCCTGGGTCACACTGACCTGCACAAAACGCCGCTGCCAGGCTCGCAGCACAATGCCAGCCTGCTCCTCACTCCAGCTGATGTCATGCGTCTGGTAGTCGCCTCGGAAGTGCTCGTATAGCTGGCGAGGACTCATGAGCAGGAATGTGCTCTGTAGGGCCTCTGCCCTGATATGGAGTGCAGGAGAAGTGGGGGTTAGAGCTGCCTAAATGCCCAGAGGGGGATGCAGTGGGCTGCTACCAGAGCCACCTGGCATTTGGAACGTGGAGAGTTCCTTGCATGGGGTTCCTTCATCAGCTCCCAGAAGGCTCTACTACCTCAACAGCTGCCCTTGGGGGTCCCGGGCCATGCCTCCCAGCAGCAACTCCTCTTGCCAGTGCATGAATTTGTGGGAGAAGCCGTGGCAGCCTCCACTCAGCTCCTGAGCCACATTGGGAGCCTGGAGGGGGAAGGAACAGGTTTGATATTCAAGGCTTCACTGCAGGTATCCCGGGCTTATAGAAACTGTGCCTGCCATAGAGCTCAGTAGGCCTGAAGTGTGGGCAATTATTCTCCTGAGCCTTTGCCTACTCTGCAAGAGTGAAGAGCTAGTGCCCTGCAGATAAGAGGCCATAGAGAGACGGGGGCTGGAAGTGGGATGCTGGGAGGAGCTGCTGTAACTGGTGAATTTGGAAAAAGTACCACACAGAGCTGCACAAGCATTTTTGGGAAACTAGGCATGGTATTTTTGTTTAGCCACTTTGTTCTTTCTTTTGTTCTTGTACTATTACTTTGGTAAAGTCTAGCTTTGGGCTTAGAAAAGGAAAAAGGGATTCATATGCCACCTGAGGGTTCCTTAGAGGAATGAAGTAGAGAGAGAATACTCCCCCAGCCAGCACATGGGGCAGGGCTTCATACAGGGTGAGGTCTCTTGGGACAGAGGGACACATAGGGAGGAGAGATGGACAGAGCTGGTTGGAACCCACCTGCCTGCTGTGGTGGTTGGGGGCTGTAGGAGGGCACTGGAGGTCCTCAGGGTCCAGACAGGGCCGCCCTACATAGGCCTGGCCCACCTGCGCCTTGTCCAGCAGTTCCTGAAAGCCCTCAAGGGAGGCAAAGGGGCCCAACTCCTTGAGTAGCCGTTCCGGATCCAGGTTGGTCCACTGGATATCGGGGCGACCCCTGCTGGGACAGCCTATAGTCAGTGAGACTCAGGGATTAATATCCGTCCTCCAAACTATAGCTGTGGGCATGTGCTGCCACCGCCCTCTTCGGAGGTGTTATCCATTCTCCTGTATGGAGGGTGTGCAAGGCTCAGCTTCGCAGAGCTGCTGGGCTACCCAAGCACCCTGGATTTCTGCAGTGACCTGTGGACAGATACCAGGGGCTAAGACAAACATCAGGCTGGGCACACTTAATAACTGGAAAGTGTCCAGCAAATTCCCTTTCAGTGTATACCAAGCTGCCTCCCCTTAGTTCTGCTAACCACACAGACACCTGCATCTACAGGTCTTCTTCCTGGTCCTGATAACTAGCTTATTCTCCACCTTAAATGTCTTTCTGGGATCTCTCTTCTCCTTTGCTGAGATCTTGCAGATCTCTGTATTGTTTTGTTTAAATGAGACAGGTCTTCCCCTCCTTCAGAGGTGAGAAGGGGATCTGGAGAACCACAGCAGCCCATGTCCTGGCCCTGGCTTGGGAGGTAATGAGGACTTGGTAAGGTTCTCACCCTCCCACCCTCCTTTCTGCTGGGGAAGACCTGGTGGGAGATGAAGCAGGGCCCAGGAGCAGCATGGGGAACTCACGGCAAGTACGCAGAGCCCCCTTGGAGTTTGGCTCCTTCCCAGAAGCAGTCAAGTGGGGTGAGGATCACACACGGAAACAGCTTCTCAATCATCTGCCAAGGACACCCCCGCCCCCGGCCACATCAGTCCTACCTGGACTCTGCCCAAGGGTCCTCCCTTATGCCTGGGGCTCTGAGTCCTCTGGGTCTCCCCCCAGGGCAGACAAGGTCCTGCTTCTGCCAGGCTGTGTTCATCCATAGTTCAGGACACTCACCCGTTCAATCATTCCATTTTCAATAAGGGGAATTCCTGACTTATAGCAGATTTTGTTCAAATCCCAGGACCTGCAAAAGCCAGGGGTTCAGGTGATCAGCAGCCAGGGGTACTCCCATTTCAGAAGTGCTGCTGTGCGCTTTATCCCAGCTGCTCAGGGCTCAGCCAGACTCACTTTCCATACAGCGACACTTGCACTTTACTGGCAGTGAAGGCTGCCTGGAGGTGGAGGCCAAGTGCTTCAGACGTGAGGACGTTCTTCCCTTCCTGGCGCGCGGTCTGAATCAACATCTGGGAGGTGTAGGCAGCTTCTTCTCCCAGCTTCTCCTTGGTGTAATGCAGCTCTTGACTCACTCGGCTGCCTACTGCCAGTGTAAGAGAGAACACTAGGGGAGAAGGGCCCGGGATCAGAGCTCAGGGGGAGATGGCATCCTAACTTCTGAGGGCTCCCTGGGAAAGAGGTAGCATTTTGAAGAGATCCTGCCTTCCTGACAGTCTTGCAGGGCCCTGATTGACTCCCTGACACCTCTGCCAAGGAAGTGGAAAAGCTTGTTCATGGTTCTAGAGGGTTCTATTTTTTTTAAATTAAAAATTATTATTACTTTAAGACAAGATCTTGTTTTGTAGCTTAGGCTCATCTTGAACTCTCTATGTAGCCCACGCTGGCCTAGAATTCAGGGTGATCCTCCTACCTCACCCTCCAAAGGGCTGGGGTTACAGACACACACTACCATTCCCAACTCTTTATGGACTTTTTATGTGGGTTAGGGTTTAAGTTTGAACCAGGCTAGCTGGGTATGAGGCAAAAACTTAACAATGAGAATGAGCTGGACCTGGGCTAGGGATAGGGGAGCATGGAGCATGTTGGTAAAGGAGCCTACACTCAGTCTCCCTCTGCCTTGGTGGACAGACAAGAAACAACAGAGGCCAGGAGGTGCTACCACTAGTAAAGGTTCCCTAAAAGAACAGGTGTATGGCTAGAACTGGTTCTTTGTTCAAGATGCCCATACTGGCAGTGCCTGGTAATGATGGGTAGCATGGGACAGGGAGAATAACCTTTTTTGCTTGTATTTTATTTATTTATTTTGTATTTTTTTGTTTTGTCTTGAAGACAGAGTCTTGTTCTGCAGTTCAGGCTGGCCTTGAACTCACTTTGTAGCCCAGGCTGGCCTCAAACTTGCAGTGATCCTCCTGCCTCAGTCTCCTGAATGCTGGGGTTACTGGTGTGCGCCTCCATGCCTGGCTTTTTTCGGGGGAGGGCTACCGGGAATCGAACCCAAGACCTCACACTTGCCTAGCTGAACTAAGTCCTGTCCTTGCTGTCTTTTAGTAGGATGCTGCCACCATTCAGGCAAGGAGGAGGTGGAATTGGCTCCTATGACCTGGCAGAGGTGAAATCACAGTAGGCCACGATGTGCAGATCCCTTTCGGCAGCCTCACTGTGCAGACCATGAAGCAGACTCCATGCCCGCCTGCCTGTGGCTCCTTGGTCTTAGCATCCCTTGGGGCCTAAGCTATGCTATCACTGGGGCCTGAGGAGGCGGAGACATTGAGGTGATGCAGTTCAACTACAGTGGAGAGGGTGAGGGCTGCAGCCGGAGCTCTGTGGAGTTGGTCTGGTCTCAGAACTGGTTCCACCCTCCCTTTTTGGGCCCCCTCCTGTTGCTCACTGCTACTCCCTGGGACCCTCATGTGCTGCTTCGCTGTGACACCAGCTTTATCCAGGACCATAGAGCCCTTTTATATCTTTTTTTTTTTTTTTTTGTCTTTTTGAGACAGGGTCTCACTATGCAGTTCAGGCTGGCCTTGAGCTCACTTTGTAGCCCAGGCTGGTCTTGAACTCACAACAATCCTCCTGCCTCAGCCTCCCGAGTGCTGGGATTACAGGCATGAGCCACCACGCCCGGCTACACCATTTTTTTAACTTTATTTTTTTATTTTAAAATTTTATTTATTTATCTTTTTAGAAGAGATATGATCTAGTAAGGTAAATGGATGCACTTTGAGATCACACTGTTAAGCGAAATAAATCAGACACACTTGTGTAAATATAGAATTGTTTCTCTGGTAAGAGAAACTGAAAGTATAAATAAGGACCAACATGTATAAAAGATATTGGGAAGTGGGAAGAAAATGTTCAAATGGAAAAGGGGGAAAAGGGAGGGGAAGAGAAAGGAAAGAAGGGACAAGAAAAAAATAGAAGGAAAAAATTTGAAACAAAACTTTTGTAAATAAGGAGAGAAAGAGGGTTTAAAGGGGGAGGGGAATAGAAAAAACAAAAAAAGCAAGGTATATTATGTGCATAAATTCCCTATGATGAATGTGATCATCATGTATACCTAAAATGCGCATACACACAAATGAATAAAAAAAGGGAGACATTGCCTCGGCTCAAGTATTCCTGCCTCAGCTTCCCGAGTAGCTGGATTTATAGTTTGTGCCACTATGTCCCGCTTCTCAATCTTTTTATAAACCCACACAATTTCCTCACTCACAAAGACCTGAAACCCAGGGCAGGGTCCTCACGTGCTCAGGATGCTCTGTCCTAGTCACACCCTGACCTGGGCCTCTTCCTGCACAAAGCTCCCCTCAGCCCACCTACACTTTGTCTTCCCCCAGTTCCTCAAAACCCACCCAGGCCTGTTCTACAGTATTTGATTTACCAAGCTCAGGTCAGTGGAAGAAATGGGAGGCAGAGAGAGGGCCCTGTAGTAAACGGGTTTGCTGAAGGACAGGGGGATGGGAAAGAAGAAACCCAGGGAGACCTAATAAAAACGCAAGAGAGCCACCATGTGGCAAACACCTACGATCCCAGCACTTGGAAGGCTGAGGCAAGGAGCAGCGCTGTGAGTTTGAGGCCAGTTTGGGCGACAGTAGTGATCTGGGCCAGTCTGAATTACACAGTGCAACCCCATCTCAAAGACAAAAAAGCAGCGGGGTGGGGGGGGAGAAGTAGCGGGCGGGGCAGGGATGTAGCTCAGCAGCACAAGTGCTTGCCTGGCAAGTGCAAGGTCCTGAGTTTGATTCTCAGTACCAGGAAAAAACAAAACAAAACTATATTATACTGAGACTCTATCTCAAGAAACAAAATATAAAAAAACAAACATAAAAGCAAAAGAAACCAGACAATGTAAAATACATCAGTGGGACTAAAGAATCCTCAGAGAAAAATGGGGAAGAGAAAAAGATAAACTTTAGTCAACTCAGAGGACAGATAAACCAGGCTATGCTGTACAGGAAGGAAGAGACAGGGAGAAAGGACAAAGACTCCATTCACACCTTCCAGCTCCAGCTCTAACACTCAGTTTGTGCCTCAGATAAAAGTTCTACAAGCCTCAACTTACTCATCTGTAAAGTGAGGACAATGCCTGTCTCGGTAGAAGCAAAATCAGAGCAGGTAGAGCACTTCAGGAACTGTGTGGTGCACAGTAGAGACAGATCTGCCATCCCATACTTGATGGGACAGAACTGATGTGACAGAAAAGCGAGAAAGCACTGGAGAAAAAAGGACTCTGGGTAAGTGGGGAAGAAATAAAACAAGCGAGGGAGAACATCAAATGACTACTCTATCTCTCTTTTTTTTTTTTTTTTTTCTGAGATGAGGTCTCGGGGCCGGGGATTTAGCTCAGTAGCATAAGTGCTTGCCTGGTAAGCATTACATCGTGAGTTCAAACCCCGGTAAAAAAAAAAAAGAACTATATAAAAGAGAGATGAGGTCTCACTGTGTAGTTCAGGCTGGCCTTGACCTCACTATGTAGCCTAGGTTGGCTTTTAACTTGTGGTAATATTTCTGCCTCAGCCTCCCAAGTGCTGGGACTACAGGCATGCACCACCACGCCCAGCTTGAATACATGTGTTGCAAACTATTGTATCTTTATAAAAGGGAAGATGTGGTTGGGCGTGATGGTGCACATCTAGAATCCCAGCATTTGAGAGGCTGAGGCAGGAGGACTGCCATGAGTTTGAGGCCAGCCTGGGATACATAATGAGTTCAAGGCTAGCCTTAACTGTAGTGCAAGAATCTGTCTCAAAAAATAAAACAAAAGGGATGATATAACTCTTAAGCAACATGGAACAGTGCCTACTTGTAAATGCCAAGGTAAAACAGCAACGAGTTACTATCTACCAAATTAACAAAAATTCAAAAACTGCTCTAGCCAGGTATGGTGGTTCTTACTGTAACCCTAACACTGGAGAAGCTGAAGCAGGAGGATTGCGAGTTCCAGGCCAGCCTGGGCTACACAGTAAATTCAAGGCCAGCCTAGATTATAGAGTGAGACCTTGTCTTACCGAAAAAAAAAAGTGCTCTTATCTACTGCTAGCTTATAATCGTTCCCACAGCACTAATTTAGTACACTATTTGGGCAATACTGTGATACTTATAATCTTTTGCTCAGAGACTTCACATGTAAAGTCTGTGAGTTTTGATAGGGCTCGGAGTTTTTCTGAGTGAAATGGGAACAGGGTAGTTTTAGGGCAGCAAAGGGAGATGATACAGCTTTTTCATCACCTAACAAGAGTTGGCCCAGGAGGAAGTCACGGAAAGGTGTTCCGAACACTGTGTGCTGGGAACTGTCAAAGGTCTGGGGTTTCACTACTGTTAGAGTGAGTTAGGGAAGAGTGAGGAACAATGCCAGAGAAGCAACGGAGTCAGAGTATGAAGGGCCTAGGAAACAGACTATGGTGCTTATATTTGACCCTGAGAACTTCATAGAACCTGGGAGAAACTGATAGAAGGGCTCTAAACAGGACTGACTTAGAGACACCAAAGGATGGCGACATGGAGGCAGATCTGAAGGCGAGGCTGACAGATGGCTACTCTCCTCCTTCCTGATGGATTGGTCTTCTGAAAGACTCAGGACTCAGGATAGCTGGTCCCAGCACCAGAGGGTGACATCTGATTAGTTTAAGAAGCCAGTCACTTAATTCCATTGCCTCTGCCCAAGGCACAGATGACAGATAGTGTTTGCCAAAGGAACCAACTGGGAAAACATCTGAGAGGGCTCTGGTAAATTTTTCCTTACTTTAAAAAAGATGGAAGACAGAAACAACTTCAAGTCCAACATGCTGAAGATGAGAGAGAGAGACAAAAAGAAGCTGGGATGGCTGATGTTCCTGGGCTACTGCATTAACCACACTGGAACGCCCCACTGCCAGACCTCCTGTTACAGAGAATACATCAGTCTTTTTCCTTCCTTCCTTTTGCTCACTCTCCTTCTTCTTCTGTTTTTTTTTTTTTTCCCCTGAAACAGGGTCTCAGCTGGGTATTTTGGCACATGCCAATAATCCTAGCACCTGGGAGGATGAGGCGGAGAAATTCCATGAGTTCAAGGCCAGCCTGAACTGCAGAGTGAGAACCTGTCTCAAAACACAAACAAAACAAAACAGGAAAAACAAAAAAACAGGGTCTTGATATGTAGTTCTGCCTGGCTTTGATGTCACTTTGTAGCCCAGGCTGGCCTCGAATTTGTGGTAGTCCTTGTGCCTCAGCCTCTCAAGTGCTAGGATTACAGACGTGTGGCATCATGCCCAGCCTTCTTTCTTTTCTTTTTCTCTCATGTGGCTAAAGAGTCTAAATGATAAAATCAGGTGTGTTTTAGTTGGATGGGTTTGTTGTGAGACAGGTTAGAAACAGACAAAGTTACTGGTTTGGTAACCAATTAGGTGAGTGAGAAAAACTGAGGCTGGTGCCCAAGGATTTAGGGTTAGGTACTTGAGGGATGTGGTCATTCTGCCTTTTAAATAGGAGGCTCTGTGTTCCTTTAAGGGCAGCTCCACTTTCAATCCATCTTTCTCACAGTTCCAGGAGGTAGATATTAGGCTACATTTGTGATTTATTTTATTTTATTTTTTGTCATTTTGAAACAGGGTCTCACTATGCAGTTCAGGCTGGCCTTGAGCTCACTTTGTAGCCCAGGCTGGTCTTGAATTTGCAATGCCTCAGCCTTCAGAGTGCTGGGATTACAAGTGTGCACCATCATGCATGGTTAATGTGATTTTTATTTTAGAGAGTTATTTATTCTGAGTCCTTTAGGTTTAAAATTGATGAGGGGTGAGAGTGTAGCTCAGTGGTACAGTGCTTGCCTGGCATGAACAAAATCCTCTGTTTGATTAGCAAAGTGAGAAATAACAGATAATACCCTTCATCCTCACCTTGATCAGCTCTTTACTGACTAGGACACTGAAGGAGAAGACTCAGCTACAGATCCACAGAGAAAAGATCACTTTAGGATCACTAATTTTAGCTTTTGCAAATAAGGAGGGGAAGAGGGACTGAAGAGAGATGGGAGAATGAGGGGGGGAAGAAAAGAAAAAAATATTTAAGTTATATCATGTACAGATATAGATGAATGTGATCATTATGTATCCTTCAATTGTAACAATAAACTTAACTAGTAAAAAAATCACTGCTTTTACTTCACTTCCAGCCAATACAGGACAGAAAGATATTCTGAAATTAAGGAAAAAATGTCAAGCGTGGTAGCACATAGCTGTCATCTCAGCACTCTGGAGGCTGAGGCAGAAGGACTGCCTCCTGTTCAAGGCCATTTTGTTTTTGTTTTTTTTTGGACCGGGGATTGAACTTATGACCTTGCACTTGCAAAGCAGGCACTTATGCCGCTGAGCTAAATCCCTGGTCCTCAAGGCCATTTTGGGCTACATAGTGAACCCTATCTTAAAACAAAACAAAAAAAGAAATTGTAAAAGAAAGAAATAAAGGGTTGGGGCTGTAACTCAGTGATAGAGTTGCTGTTTTGCATGTTCAAGGCCCTGGGTTCAAACTCCAGTGCCACCAAAAAAACAAACAAACAAATAAACAAACAAAAAAACCCCAAAAAAACAAATGCTCAAAATTGAATTTTGACCTTTGATAATATTCTTCCCCCAGCTATAGCAACAAAATGATGCTGTTGATCCCTTTCTGTGTTAGAGTACAAGACAGAGACTACAGAATCTCGGAGATCTAAGCAGTGTTTAGATGGGAAAGATTTGGGAAATGGAGAAAGCGGGAGGGAAGAGGAGAGATTGCCTCTGTTGTGACAGGAAATCCAAAATTCATTTGGGACCACCCAGGAGCAGCGGAGTGGGTGGGGGATGCTATGTGTATGCACGCACATGTGTATCCTGGGGCTGCGAGCAGGCAGGCAGGCCAGGAAACATCTGCTCAGAATCCCAGGGTTTGCCTTGAGTGTGAACATAGGAGTGGCTGCAGAGGTGGGGGTGGGGATGGCATGTGGGAGCCCAATAGGCAGGCAGGCTCCCAGAAACATCTGCTCTGGAGCCTAGTACTTGCCAGGATTTGAAATAACTCAGGGTGTCAGACTCCAACCTGGGCCCTGCCTCTGGGTATGGGCCAGAGCTGGGGGAGGTCTGGGGGAGCCCAAGAATGTAAATTTCCCAGGGAAAGAACAGAGCCAAGCTTGACTCTGTCAAAAGGCTGCCATATGAAACCAAACCTCAAGAAAGAAGCCAGCCATGCTGAAATTATTAAGAAATAATTTTTAACTAATGCTTCCATTAGGAAGTAAGGATTTAATCCCATCTGTCCTGGGTGCCCTGAAAGTGCAGTTTGTGGTGCTTCTATACTAAATGGTTTCAGGGACCTGAGGGTATGAGCTCCTTTCCCAAGACCTGGCCAAATTAGTCAAATTTCCTAGTCTTCCAATTCTAACTTTCTTTTTTTTTTATTCTTTTTGAGACTGGGTTCTCTCTCTCTCTCTCTCCCTCTCTCTCTCTCTCGTTCTCTCTCTCTGTCTTTTTGAGACAGGGTCTTGCTATGCAGTTCATTCTGGTCTTGAGCTTACTTCATAGCCCAGGCTGGTCTTGAACTCACAACGATCCTCCTGCCTCAGCCTCCCAAGTGCTGAGATTACAGCTGTGTGCCACCATGCCAAGCTAAGGTCTTTTTTCTTCCTTAGGCTGGTCTTGAGCTTAAGTGATCCTCCTACCTCAGACTCCTGAGTAGATGGAAGCACAGGCCTAATTTTTTAATTCTCCTGGTCAGAAGTGACTGTGTCCTGCTTTTTTTTTTTTTTTTTGTCTTTTGTGACAGGATCTCACTATGTAGTTCAGGCTGGGTTTGAACTCACTATATAGCCCAAGCCAGCCTCCAACTTTGACAGTCTTTCTGCCCCAGTTTCCTGTGTGCTGGGATTATAGGTATGCACCATCACACTTGGCTATTGCTCTGTCTTCTTATACAACATATTCATATTCTGCTTTGTATTATATTATAGCTACTCTAGTGCATATCTACTTTTCTTGCTACTAAAAATGGGTCTTCCCCTTGTAACTCTGTTGCACTGTAAATGGCAACAGTGCTAAATAAGCACATACATAATCAGAGATAAATATATATATATATATATATATATATATATATATATATATATATATTTGCAGGATGCTACCATCTTAGGTACCCATCTATGGGAGCGGTAGGGCAAGTGCTTACACTCACATGCACAGGTTCTAGCCAGTAAATACTCCTTCAGACACTTGGCCAAGCCTGCTAGGGCTCTATGGGCAGCCGCTCACAAGGTCTAACCTTGGGTTTAACATATCCAAGTACCTATGGGCAGTCCTTATAACTCACCTTCCACCCAGAGCTGTTCCAGGTCAGTCTCAATAATGGCCACACGGAGACCCAGTGCCAGAGCCCCAAAGGCCAAAAGTCCCAGGAAGAGCACTTTGCCACAGTGTCTCTGGATGCTGCAGCCCAGAGAGAAGAGCAGACCTTGAAAGTAAACACGAAGCCAGAGTGGAGCCTTCAGGCTCCCCCTTGGGATCTGGGATGGAAAGAGAAGGGTGAGCCAAGTGTCACTGGAACAATGCATGAAATTCTCTTCTCTCCCTACATTTACCCTCTGCCAAACCCCAGTTTCTTGATTTCTGGGTACAGAAAAGGGATTGCCTGCAGATATAATAGGCCCAAACTTGGAAGGCTGAACTTCTTGCCCCACTGCCTTTCCATGTTACATTTGAAGGAAGCATAAACCCATTTTCTGAGAGTAGGATACGTATATCCACACACTTCTCAGGCAGTTAGAGGTGACCCCAGATTGTTCTACTATCCCTGTGTGTGGGCACTGTCACCAGATACAATCTAAGAAGCACATTTGAAGGCTACCCACACTAATTGCTGAAAAGTCTTGTAATAGTATATGTATGTTGTTTGATAAACATGTGATACTTTGACAACGACACCCCCCCCACACACACACACACATACACAATCTTTGCACAGCCAGGAAAGTTCTCACCAGTCTTAAAAGGATGCCCAATAACACAGGGCGCTAAAAGACATCATACCCTCCGAGGCTGAGCGCCAGGCCTGGCTCCACTCTTCTTTTTCTCAGATTTCCTTCTGCTCACCTGAGATGCAGTGGTTGGAGCTGGGTGCGTATACTCCTCCGGGGGCAGCTCTCTGAGGGGCGGCAGCCCAGTCATGCTGGCCGGATAGGGGGCGCGGGTGTCCCCGACCTGCTCTATCCGGACTCTCATAGGCTCTATCCGCGGGGACAGCCTGGAGCTTCGGACGGGCCGCGAAGGCGCGAGCGTGCCAGACCGTGGGGTGTGAAGAGTAGCGGCGGCTGTGAGAGGGAGGAAAGCGCGGCGCTCGGGCTCCGCAGGCTCGTGGGCTGTGGGCGGTGGGCGGCGGCCGACGCGGCGGGCTCGAGTGCAGGCAAAACGGCGGCCGGCGATGCACCCCGCAGCTCCAGGTGACGACTGCAGTGTCCAGGAGCCGGCTGGAGCCCCCCAGAAAAAGAGCAGGATGGGCAACGCCCTCCCATTGGCTGAGACCCCGGCCAACTACCAGGAGGCGAGCAGCGCAGACCCGCTGCTAGGTAACGGCGCCGCAGGGGGCGGGGCCGCCGACCACCCAGGCAGGGCCGCCCGCCAGCCGCTGCGGGGGCCCGGGAGGCAAGGGAGGGGCCGCGAGATCCGCGCCAGCCCGACGCGCCGAGGCTGTGCTGGGAACCGGCGTGGGCCGGCCTCTATAGGCCACACTCTTCGCCACCCAGCCCAAAGACAGACTACTTTTCATTTTTCCTGGGTACCATTCTTTTTATTTAAAAACACTTTTTTTTCCCTGAGCACCATTCTTGTCCCCTTCAGTTCACTCTCTAGGGAGGCCTAGTCATTCTCCCTAAGGTGCAAATCTGATGACAGCTCCGAAGCACAAGCTCTGGTGGAAACACAGGGTCCTGCATGGGCTGACTAAAGCTTTCTCTCCATAAGCGCCTCGCACCCACTTAGGGTATGGAGCTTCAGACGGGCTGCTTTCAGCCCTGAAGCTTTCAGCCCTGAAGAGCCGCCTATTTTCTAAACATACCGTTCTGTCCCATGTGTCCCTGTCTTTTGACTTTGCACGTAATCTTCAAATCCGAACTTGAATTAATCACCTTTTCTTTGAAGCTTTCCGTGATTTACACCTCCCTCCTGACAGATAATTGCTTTTTTGTAGTCCTTATTATACTCAATTTATATATGCACTATTGCATTTATGATGAAATAATTTTTGTATCTTACTTGAAAGTCTCATTTCCTTATTGGATAATAAATAGGTACTCCATAATTATTGAGTGAGGGCTAGCGATATAGCTCAGCAACAAAAAAGCCTGCCTAGCAAGTGCAAAAGGTCCTGAGTTTGATTCCTGGTACCCAAAAAAGAAACAAACAAACAAACAAATAAAAATTATTGAGTTATTGAATGAGCCATTTAGAGTTGAAAATATCAGATATAAAGGTCTGGAAGCAGGAAGAAGAGAGATGGAGTAGCTCTTCTATGAAGCTAACTTCATTTTTTCCTTTCCTTTTCTTCTCTTCCCTTCTTTCTTTCACGTTTTGTATTGGGAATTGAACCCAGGACTTTTATACCGAGCTACAATCCCAGCCATTTTTTCCTTTTCTTTTTTTGGTACTGGGGATCGAGCTCACAACTTTGTGCTTGCCAGGAAGGCGCTTATACCACTGGACTAAATCCCTAGCAAAATTTTTGTTGAAATTTCTTTTTTTTTTTTTTGGTACTGGGGTTCGAACTCATGACCTCACACTTGCCAGCCAGGCGCTTAGGCCTGCTGAGCTACATCCCTCCCCGGTCCCATTTTTTCCTTTTCTTAAACAGGGAAATAGGCACTTACTGGATAAATTGCCCAGGCTGGGTACAAACTTTGCATCCTTGTGCTTCAGCTTCCAGCATGCCATCACCAGATCTGGCTGCTCCTTGAACCTTTCAACTATTGCATTTGAGTGTGTTCTGTCAGGTTCCTGACTGATAAACTTTGAGGTGCCAGAAAAGGGTAAAAATTAGCATTGTCATATGTAAAGATTTTTTGTTTGTTTTTGAGACAGGGTCTTGCTGTGTAGCTCAGACTGACCTATGCAGCCCATGCTGGCCTCAAACTCGTGACCTCCCAAGTAAAGTTTGTGAAAGAGAAAAAGAATCTGCAATAAAATCATTATTCTAACACAACTACTATTATCTCTGGCCAGCTTCTTGGTCAGTTCTTCCAGATTTCTTTATCATTGCATCGTAAACGTTTTGTCTTTCTTCACAGTCTATCAATCATTTGCATAATGTCCTTAGGATAGATTCCCAGAAATGGGGTTATTTAGGTCAAAAAGTATGAACTTTTAATGGTCTTGTTACCTACTGCCAACTGCTTTTTGAAAACTTGTGTGAATTAACTTCATCTTCAGAGCCTTGGTCTTGGGAAAAAGGAAAACTCCAGGCTAAGAAGATGAACACTGAACAACTTTGCTGCTTCCATTTGTCCATTCATCCTGCAAAATGCCTGTGGATTAACATGGCTGTGACACTGCTGGCCAAGTGGTAACTGCAGCCCATCTGTGTACTAGTTCTTCCTCCCTGACAGAAAGTATACCTCTGACAAATCTCTGGACATATAAACAGCCTCCAACCTAGGCTTTACAGCCCCCTATACTGCTCTTGGGGCTACAGTGAAAGGCAGAAAATGGCTTTCTATCAGCACTGGACATAGTTTGGAGCAGAGTTGCTTTGTCTTATATAGCTCTTGAGATAGTCTTCCTTCTTTTTTTGGAGACAGGGTCTCATTGTATAGTTAAGGCTGGCCTTGAACTCACTATATAGCTCAGGCTGGCCTTGAACTCCTGGCGCTCCTGAGTGCTGGGATTACAGGCATGTGCTACTACACCCAGCCAAGGCCTGCCTACTGGGAGAACCTCTTGCCAATCAGATCATGTGGGAGAAATGGGTCTGCAGTTCCCAGCAAAAATTTCCAACTTAGCGGTTATTACTTTCTGGCTACTTCAAGTCCCCAAATGACCTTCCTTTTCCTCAACAAAATGACTTCCTGTGTGCAGCTGAGCTCAGCCAGAGCTACAGCCACTGACAATATGAAATTAAAAGGAAGGGAAAAAGAGGGCCCTCTTTTTTTTTCTGCAAGCAGCCTGCTTCCTGATGAATGACTTATTTATCACTTGCACTGGATGAGGGTATGTGTTTGGGTCCAAATTAGAGACATTTTCCAAAGAATAAGAAAGGAGAAAAGCAACCTAATTAAATTTAGTACTGTCAAGGATTGAATTACTGATTCATGAGTCAATCATGTCTTGGGGTCTTTTATGCCCTTTGCTGAGCTGCAGTTGTAGGGTGCATTGTTTTTTAGCAGTTCATAGCAAGAGGGAAGCACAGACATCACAGGGGAAAGAACTGTGAACTGAGGTATTCATGGAGATTTCCAGAAGAGAAGAAATGGATGGGCGAGTTGGGAGGAGGACAGAGTCTAAAAGAAGACAGAGTTTGAAAGAAGTACATGCCTTTAATCCCAGGATTTGGAATGCTGAGGCAGGAGGATAGCCTGGGCTACACAGTGAGTTCACAACTATCCTAAACTACATGGTGCACCAGGTATGATGGTGCATGTCTATAATCCCAGCCCTCAGGAAGCTGAGGCAAGAGAATCACTGTGAATTTGATTGCAGGCGCACTTTTTTTTTTTCTTTTTGGTGATTGTAGTCATGACTTTGTATTTGCCAAGCAGGCACTTAAGCCACTGAGCTAAACCCCCAGCCCTTACTGTGAATTTGAGGCCAGCTTAGGCTACATAGTGAGTTCAAGGCCAGTCGGTGCTACATAATGAAACCTTGTCTCAACAACAACAACAAAAACAAAACAAAACCCTCAAAAACCTATGTAGGAAGATGAAAATTAATTTTATGAAGTCTTCGGAATGCCATCTATAATCCCAGTACTCCTGTGGCTGAGGCAGGAGGATTGCTACGAGTTCAAGGTCAGTCTGGGCACATAGTGAGTTCAAGTCCAGCCTGAACTGCATAGCAAGACTCTGTCTCAAAACAAAACCAAACCTAACCAAACCACAACAACCAAACCCAAAAAATAACAACAAAAAAGGCATACTTCAAGGTCTGGATCTTTCACTTACTGGCTGTGTGAGATTGTGAGATTCTAATCTCACAGTGTTGGGGAAAGTGGACTGCCTAGCTTCAGGAGAGGGTCCTCAAGGGAAATAGGGGGAGCAGAGGTGGCCTTCTCTCCCTGGTATGCCCCCAGTCTTCTCATTGATTGTGCTTTGGGCGGGCTCCTGTTTCTGGGCCAGTCAGTCAGCAGTATGTGGCAGAGGGAAGCAGGAGGTCTAGGCACCCCTTACTTTAGCTATTACATTTAGGGGCCAACCTGGGAATTTATCTTCTCTGCAGGCAGCTTCAGGTGAACGAGTCCTGGTGTCAGAGATTAGAGAATGGTCCTTCACCTTGAGCATAGGGAAAGAGAAAGCAGAGCAACCAAAGAAGTTGTCATTTTCCAAAGAACATTGCCAAGCCAGGCTGGGCTACATAGTGAGTTTAAGGCCAGCCTGAACTACAGAGTGAGGCCTTGTCTTAAAAACTAAACCAAAACATAGCAAAACAAAAGAACACTGATGCAATCACCCTGGAAGATAGTTCCAGCCAAGGACAGATCTTTTCTTGGTCTCCAAAAGAATTTGTTCTCGGCCAGCCTCTTTTTCCAGGTCAACTCCATAATAGTTATGCTTTTAAACCGGTTTGGGTGGTCCTTCCCCCTTCCATTCCCTTTCTCTCAGTCATGTTGAACTATTTAGCTTGTTTTCTGTCTTTCTAAGATAGGGGCTTGTTACATTGCCTAGACTGTTCTGAAACTTCTAGGCTCAAGTAATCCTCTCACTTAAGCTTTTGATTGATGCAGTTATGGTGGTGGTGGGGAGGATCAGTGGCTTACATTTAACTGTTTTAGAAAATAACATGCAAGCAAGGTGTAGTGGCACACTCCTTTAATTCAAGTACTTGGGATGCTGAGGCAGGAGGATTGTCCCAAGTTTGAGGCCAGTCTGGGCTACATAGTGAGTTCAAGGCCTGCCTGAACTATATAGAGACCCTCCCCAAAAAGCAAGCAAGCATGGGGATTTAGCTCAGTGGCATAGCACCTGTCTGGGAAGCATGAGGTCCTGAGTTCAGTTCCCTGTACACTCCCCACAGCCCCCCCCCCCACAAAAAAAAGCAAGCAGCATACAAAGGCCTGGTTTATGTACCTCTATAGAGGTAGAGATAGCTGCACATAAATAAAAATGCATTTTCTACAATCTCTGGAAACAGAAACAGCCCTAAACTAGGCTAACAGCACCCTTGATTGCTGTTCTTGGGATTGCACTAACACAACTTCCCTCCCTCCCCAAGGATAGGAGTGTAGTACAGGACTGGAAAGAAGTTCAGCTCGTAGTCTTAGGAAGAAGCTGGCAGAGCAGTCCTAGCAGTCAGGCCCCTTACATGCTAAGGGAGTTCTTGCTGGTAGGCAGGGCTTAGCTGCTGAGGGGGTTCCTGGAGAAACAGCCATCAAATTTTACCTAAACTAGACAACTCTCGACTCCTTGTTTCTCTGCACCTTCTTAGTCCTCCCTGATTCTGCGCTGAAGGCTTCCTTGATTCTTCCTTCACCAAGCAGTGCTGAGAGGTGGGGTAGACTGGTAGCCACACTTCTGCCTGCTGAGCTTGCCAGTGGACATTCAGTGGCTCATTACATTTCAGACATAAACTTTCTGTAGCTGCTACCAAAAAGGAAAAAAAAAAAAATTGCCCCTGCCTGCTACTGGTAGTCAAATAGAACAAAGAGAAGAAGAATCAAAGCATCTTGGGCATGCAGCCAGTCTTAGCATTGTTAGAGAGAATGGAAACTGTCATGCTCCCAGCTGGAACTCAGACTCAGGAAGGCCTTCTACTGGAAGCTCTGAGTTCTGCTGTACAGGGCTGATTGATGGACTTGTGCAATGGGAAGGCAGGGGAGTTTCCCTCTACCTCACTTTCAGGGCTTCGGAGGGTTCAGTGGGGGAAGGACAGGAAAGGCTGTGGGAGAGCTTTGGGGCAGTTTAATCAATCCCCTGTTCTCTATCCTGCTTTCCTTCCAAACCCACCTACTTCCATCCTCTTTCTGGAATCAAGGAGCAATCTTTAGACTTCCTGGGCCACCCAGACCCTAATGGCCAGAAAGCTGTGTGAGAAAGGAGACAAAACTTGAGAATGGGGGTGCTGGGATAGCTAGTACCATAAGTGACTGCCTGGCAGGAGCAAGGTCCTGAGTTTGATTCCTGGTACCAAAAACAAAACAAATCAAAACAAAACTCAAGAAAGGAAAGATCCTCTAAAAGTCAGCCAACTGAAGGCCAGGCATGGTGGCTCACACCTTTAATCACAGCACTTGGGAGGCTGAGGCAGGAGGACTGCCAAGAGTTCAAGGCCATCCTGGACTACACAGTGAGTTCAAGACCAGCCTGAATTACACGAGAGACCCTGTCTCAAAACAAACAAGCAAAACCCAAAAAACCAAAAACCAGAGCCAGGTATGGTGGCACATGCCTGTAATCCCAGCATACCAGAGACTGAGGCAGGAAGATCATTGTAAATTTGGGACCGGCCTGGGCTACAAAGTGAGCTCAAGGCTAGCCTGAACTGCATAGGGAGACTCTGTATCAAAAAGACAAAACAAAAAACAAAAACCAAGAACAAAAAACCAAAAACAATAAACAAACAAACAAACAAACCCCAAATGCTGGTGGGGCTGTGGGGAAAAAAGAACTCTGCTCTATTGATGGTGGGAGTGTAGACTGGTGCAATCACTGTGGAAATAAGTGAAGAGATTGCTCGAACCACTAGGCTTAGAGGTTCCATTTGACCCATCTATTCCCCTTCTGGGTATTTTCCCGAAAGAATTAAAAACACCATACCACAGTGAAACATGTGTACCCATAGTGCTGATCTATATCCCCAGCCCTCTAATAGGTAAATCTTATGAAGAGCCCAAATGCCCAACTGATGAATGGATAAAGATGTGTATATGTGCATATATGCATATATATATATATATATATATATATATATATATATATATATATAATTGAGTTCTGCTCACTCATAAAGAAGGTAAATTTGAGACATTTCCAGGTAAATGGATGCTCCTTGAGACCATACTTTTTTTTTTTTTTTTGATACTGGGGATCAAATGCAAGACCTTGCCCTTGCCAGGCAGGTGCTTACACCACTGAGCTAAATCCCCAGCCCAAGACCATACTCTTTTTTTTTTTTTTTTTTGTCTTTTTGAAACAGGTTCTCATCATGCAGTTCGGGCTATCCTTGAACTCACTTTGTAGCCTTTGCTGGTCTCGACTTTGCACTGATGCTACTGCCTCAGCCACCCAAGTGCTGGGATTACAGGTGTGTGAGATCATGCCTGGCTGAGACCTTACTCTTAAGTGAAATAAATTGGACACACATTTGTAAATATTACATTGTTTCTCTGGCATAAGTAACCAAAAGTGTGAATAAGGACCAAAATGTATAATAGAAATTGGGAAATGAGAAGAAAACATTCAAATGGAAAGGAGAACTGGGGCAGGGGGAGGGAAAAGAAGAAAAAAATGGAAACAAAGTTTTTGTACACAAGGAGAGGAAGAGAGGTTGAAGGGGGAGGAGGTGAATGGGATACAAAGAAGAATCAAGGGCTGGGGATTTAGCTCAGCAGCACAGCACCTGCCTCGCAAGTGTGAGGTTGCGAGTTTGATCCCCAGTACAAAAAGAGAAAAAAAATCGAGATATATCATGTACAGGTACAAATTCCTTATGATGAATGTGATCATTATGTATATCTAAAATGTACCAATAAAATCAATTAATTAAAAAAAGCCATGCAATCTCACTCATTTTATAGATGGGGAAACTCAGGGTTAGAAGAGGCAATAATTTAGTCAAAACTATAAAACATGGCAAAGGCCAGGAACTTTTTTCCAGCACCAACTGGGCTTCACAAACTTCATTTCAGTTTCAAAGGGGATCATCTTGGGCACTATTGCAGCTCTTTATCCTCACATGCCTCAGTTCTATTGTTTCAAGTACTTTTGCTGGGCCATTTCAGCTCCTGGCTGACTAGAGCAAACTTTCAGCCTTGTCCTAGTCAGTGGGAAGAATGAGAAGCTCTAGAGCTCCCAGGAAAGCTGGTGGTGGGGCTTCCACGGGACAGGAATCTTCATCGACTCTCACACAGGTAGGTGAGAATACTGAGATCAGGCAAGACTGCTCAGGTAAAGTTGAGAGCCTTGACATTTTTGAAGCAGTGTAGTAACCAGTATTTCAAACTATTCCTTATAATTATTGCCACCCACGGTGAGGACATCAAGAGAAGCCTTCACTTTGATAATTCTAGGTGAAATCTCACCCCAGGAGCCACTTTTATCTTCTACCAAACACCTGCAGGTCATACAGGCAGTGGAGGGAAAGAGGAGAGCAGAGAGTACTTGTGTTTAGGAGCAGGCACTGTGGACAGAAAGTACATAGGACTCCATAGAGCTGTCAGTGTAGAAATCTCATTCCTTCTTTTTTTTTTTTTTTGGTACCGGGGATCGAACTCATGACCTCGCGCTTGCCAGGCAGGCACTAATGCCACTGAGCTAAATCCCCAGCCCTCATTCCTTAATTATTTGAAGCAGCAGTGTCTGTATAATTAGGACATAAAAATACAGCCAGAAAACGGTCAGAAACAATTTGAAAAAAGGATACTGCGGCTGGGGATTTAGCTCAGTGGCATAAGCGCCTGCCTTGCAAGCGTGCAGTTATGAGTTCAATCCCTGGTACCAATAAAAAAAAAAAAAAGGATAATGGTTCCTGGCTCTTCTTTACCTGGCTCAATGGTCCTGATCAAGGGGAAGTACAGAGGGGCTTGGCTTGGCTTAGATCAAGGTTCTCTATGTGTTTCCCCATGAAAACCTATGGGGACAGGCTTGTTGGCTAGACAGGGGTTCTCCTCTTGATTGCTCTCAAGGCTGCAAGGGTCAGGAGTTGAGTTGGACAAAGTGCTACAGGCTGGAAGGATGGGAGTGAATGGCATGGTAGTGGTGGCAGGTTCTGGGTGTCTGTGTGGCAGGCACTGGAGCAGAAAACAGTAAGCCCTAGGCTGATGCTCAGGGCTGCCATTACTAGCAGCTAAGGCTATGGGTGCAGAAAGCATGATTAGTACATTTCTAGGTGGGAAATAAGTTGAGGAGTAGGCTGAACCAGTCAATCAGAAAGTAGCTTCCTTCCATTTAAAAGCTGCTTCCCCAGGCTGATAACCTTAGAACACAGGAGGTAGGCCACTGTATTATTCTGTTCCACCCATTTGCTTTGAATGGTCTTTATCATACTGCGCGTGAACAGACACCATGTATATTTGGAAGTCCTTCTTTATTGGAAAATAAATACAGAGTCAAACAGGAGGGCCAGCCAACATCTGTAGTTGTGGATGCCAAAAGGAAGGAGTCCAACTTGCTCAGAATTCAGATTTCCATGAGCTGGTCATTTCCCACGATCACCTCATTTGTTCGTTTCGCTACAAAAGAAAAGGAAAAGGTTTTCTAAGAACTGGCAGGAAAAGATGTCATTGCAAATCCAAATGCTTTTGATTCTGTGTTAGCAAAGATTTATTTCTCTCTTTTGTGGCTGTGCGCTTGAGAAGCTCTTGGGACTATGATGTGGGAGAGGGACGGCATCCTCCTACATAAAAGAGTGGAACTGAGTCTCCAAACACTAGCTTTGTGGAACCCCCACTGGAGGACACCTGAAACTGGGTCTCCAGAGTAAGGATGAATAGAGTTCTTCTGGGCAGTGATCAAAAGAAGGGCATTCTAGGTTGTTAGACCAGCACAGGCAAAGACATGTGGATGTGGGAAAGGGGAACATGAAATACTGAGATGTGATCAGAGGGCAGAAAACAAGGAGGGAAGAAATGAGGCTAAAGGATAACTGGAGATACTCAAAGGAGAAAATGAGCCAACTCATATACATTATGGAAACATAGAAATCTTCCCTTATTTGTGAGGGATAGTTCCACGATCTTCTGAAAATGCCTGAAACCACAAATAATACCAAACCCTATGTAGACTATGTTTCCTCCTATATGTTTTTCATGCACTATGATAATTTTTAAACTAAGCACAGTAAGAAGTTAATGAGAACTATCAACATAGAATAATACTATAAAAAATACTGTAAAAAATGTTATGCAAATGTAGTGGTCCCTGTGTTTTAACTGTATTCACCCTTTCCTGAGATGATCTAAGATGACACAGTGCTTACAGGATAAGTGAAGGTGTTGATATGGTGGCAACATGCCTGTAATCCTAGCACTTTGGAGGATGCAGCAGGAGGATCGCCATGAGTTTGAGGCCAGCCTGGGCTACACAGTGAATTCAAGGCCAGCCTGAACTACACAGTGAGTCCCTGTCTCAACCCCCACCCCCACAAAAAAAGTGTGTGACAAACTGTTAAAGATTCCTAAGGAAAGGTTAGTGAACACAAGCCCTGAGAGAAGGTGGATCTGATAATCAAGACGGCTACTAAGTACCACTGTAGGGGGAGTGTGTACAGTATAGATATATTGGACAAAAGCATGATTCTCATCTTGGGTATGGAGTGGAACAGCATGAGCTTTTTTGTTTGTTTGTTTGTTTATTTTTTGGTACCAGGGACTGAACTCATGACCTTGCCAGGCAGGCACTTATAACACTGAGCTACATCCCTGGCCAGCATGAGCTTTTATCATGCTACTCAGAATAGAACGCAATTTAAAACTTATAATTTAACTTTTCTTCTTCTTCTTTTTTTTTTTTTGTAGTACTGGTGATTGAACCTATGTCCTCTGTGCTGAGGACAGTCTTTTTTATGTCTGAGACAGGATTCTGCAAAATTGTTAAACTGTCTGGCTAAACTTGAATTTGCCTCCCTCAGTGCTAGGATTACAAGAATGTACCACTACAACTGGTGAATTGCTTATTTTTGGAATTTTCCATTTAATATTTTTGGTCTATGATCGACTGTAAGAACTGAAATCATGGAAAGCAAAACCTTAAATGAGAACTACTGTAAAACTGCCTTCTGTTGTAAAAAGTTAATGAGTTAAAGGATAAATGAGTACTCAATAAACATTGGCTATTATTTTGTGAAATCTGAACTCATAAGCCTCCTCTATGACCTGACCCTTACCTACCTTAGTTTCAACTCCCAAGACTCTCCACTTATACCAACAAACCATAAAGGTTTTTTTTTGTTTGTTTGTTTTGGGAGACAGGGTCTCACTACTAGTTCAGGCTAGCCTTGAACTATGTAGCCCAGGATGGCCTTGAACTGGCAGTGATCCTTCAGCTTCAGCTTTCTGAGTGCTGGGATTACAGGTGTGCTCTACCTTGCTTGCCTTCCCCTATCAAATGCTTACCCTGATCCAGCATCTCTACTATGTGGCATCTTCCATTACTGTTCTAGAGTGAGTCTAGATGTCCCCTCAAAGCCTCATATGGTCATAAATGGGGCTTTTTTGATCTAGAGTGTGTGATGATGGGATTAAGGATGTGATTAATGGTGTGATGCTAGGATTAAGGGCGTCCCACTCTGGATGTGCGTGCTACCTGGCCTAAGGGTGTGTAGCCTGGATAGAATATAAGGGAAGGAAAGAAGCTTTTGAAGCTTGCTGCTTCACTGCTTTTTTGCTATTTCACTACTTTGTTGCCTTCTGCCTTCTGTTGTGTTCTGAGTAGCATGATAAAAGCTCATGCTGGCTGGGAAAGTAGCTCAGTGGCATAAGCACCTGCCTGGCAAGCATGAGGTCATGAGTTCAATCCCTGGTGGCAAAAAACAAAAAAACGGCTTTTCCTCTATAATGTCCCTCTGCCATGCCACTCTGCCTTGGAGCCGGCAGACTATGAACTGCAACCTCTACAAACCATGAACTACAATAAATCTTTCTTCCTTTAATTATGGGTGATAGGTATTTTGTTTCAACAAGAAAAGTAATGAAGACAATTACTATATGATACCTTCCCTTATATGAACTATCCACTTACTCCTTTGTGAAACCATTGTATCTAATACATACATTTAATTCTGCATCATAGTGTCTTTATTTCACCAAAAGAACCATCTAGGCACTAAAGGGGCAGTGTATTATGATTATATCCATAGTACCTAACAGCTACTGACAGGTGAATGATTTCAGAGGTTTTGTGTAATGACAAAGATAGGGTCTGGTCATCTAAGTGCAGAGCTAAAGATGTAAGGAAGTGAAGGTTACTAAAGAAGTTTAAAGAATTGGTGATGTAGAGTGCAGGTACAGAGTGCTTGCCTAGCAAGCATAAAGCTCTGGGTTCAATCTCAATAATACTCCAAAACTCACATACATACACATATGCAGAGTTCAGAGAATCATAAACTGGGCTGGTGGTGTAATCTCAGTATCTGGGAGCCTAACACAACAGGATTGTAAATTCATGCCCAGTCTGGGCAGCTTAGTAAGACTGTGACTCAAAAAAAGAGAAACATAAAAAGAAAAGGACTGCAGATGCGGCTCAGTGCAAAGGCTCTGGGTTCAATACTCTGTCTTGGGAGTGGGGGTTATAGTTCAGGGAAATCATAAAACTGAGGAGTTGGATAAACTATCATTCACTGATGAATATGATTAAGTTATCTAAGATACTGAGAAAAAAGGGTGGATGGCAGAGAAAGACTATCAAAGTGCTCAAAAAATTTAGGGGAGTGTTCTGGATGTTGGCCAATAATGGGGTGCACGTTGTAATAAAAAATGCCACAGAAAACTTTCAAGGAAAAACTACACTGTAGAAAGGAGGCAGTGAGCTACAGCTGTAACTGTGGTAGAGCAGAATGCCTGCCTCGCCTGAGTGAGGCCCTTGGTTCTACCCCCAAGTCATACAAACAAAACAAGAAAGGCAAGTTGGGCATGGTGGAGCATGCCTATAATTCTAGTACTTGGGAGGCTGAAGCAGGAGGATCACTGAATTTAAGATCAGCCTGAGTTACCTAGTGAACTCAAGGCCAGGCTGAACTACATGGTTGGGGGGTGGGGTGGGCAGGGGCAGGGGTTGGGAGAAGAAACTAAGAAAAGCAGTGAACTAATTTTATTTTTTTATTTTACTTTATTTGATACCAGGGATTGAACTCACAACCTTGTGCTTGCCAATCAGGCACTTATGCCACTAAGCTAAATCCCTAACCCACAAGGCAGTGAACTAATAACAAGGAAACCAGAAGTGTGGTGCTTGGAGGTATGGCACCACACCTCTTATAGAGGTACCACCTATAGAGGTTAGGGGAGTTTTGGAGTCTTCTGTTGGTTCAGACAGAAAAAGGCTGACCAATTGGCTAAAAACAGATTCTTTCTGGGCTAACTTCTCATGGCCTATTAAGTTCCAATACCTTTCTTGCTATACTTGGGGGTTTGACTGTACTACTGATAGATGTGGAAGAAATTCTACTTTTGTGAGGTTCCACTTCAGACCCAGAAGGTTTTGTCATAGCAAAAATGAAGATCTTTAATGATGGGGGCCCACCACTCCCTGTACTGGGGATTGAACCCAGGGCTTCATGCATGTAAGAAGATACTCTTCCAGAGAGCTGTCCTTAGCCTTTTATAAGACAGGGTCTTGCTAAGTTGCCCAGGCTGGCTTCAAATTTGCCATTTTCCTTCCTCAGCCTCTTAAATAGATGAGATTACAGCTGTGCACCTCCATGCCTGAAGTTTGACAGTGAAAGATGTTTGGGTCCATTTATACTCATAGGTAGGAGCTTTCTTTTGCTCTGTCAGCAGAATTTTTTTATTTATTTATTTATTTATTTATTTATTTTTTTTTTTTACTGGGGATTGAACTCATGACTTTGTGCTTGCTAGGCAGGCGCTTATGCCTCTGAGCTAAATCCCTGGCCCCAGAAAGAGGTTTTGTAAATGGTGAACTGTCAGATATGTTTCCTGATTTGCTCACCACTATGGCTTTGTTTCTTGTATCATCTCCCCTGCATGCTACACTCTAGATTTTTCTAAATAATTTGCAGTTTCCAACATTTTGTATTGTTTTTTGGCTTTAGATGTTTTCTCATATAGCTTTTCTTGAGAGGTTCTTCACTGATAAATATATATATTTAAATTTACTATTATTATTATTTTGTACTTGCAATTGAACCTAAGGCCTTTACACAGCCTCTTTTACATATCCCCAGACCTTTTAAAAATTTTGTCACAGCTTGATTGAACTTGTGATCCTCTATGTCTCAGCCCTGAGTTTGAGGCCAGCCTGGGCTATATAGTGCTTTCAGGGTCAAACTAAACTACATAGGGAGATAATGGCTCAAACCTTCCAAGCCCCCTATCCCCAGAGCTCCACTTTACCCCTTTTCCTTCTATACTTGAGTCAGATTCATCACCTCATATCTAGACTCTGACATGTCTTTATCCAGTCCCTTCTAGTTTCTACGAACACTGGATTGTTTTGAAGGCAGTACTGGTTCCCATTAATACTTTTCTTGGACCTCAGTGCTCTGGACAAAGGGGTGAATGAAGTGCCCAAGGGGGCAGACAGCCCTTTCTCCTGCTTTACCAGGTTCCAAATAAATACCTGCCCTTCCTACTTCTCTTCTCTCTAGTCGCTGGCCTGGGGGGAGAGAAAAGCAAGCTCACTGGGACTCGGGGAACAGTGCCTCTGGCATGTTGAGGGTAGAGGTAACTTCATGGAGAAAGTTGGAGGAAACCTGCCTGGGAAAAAGTAGATATAGTTTTGCTTCCCAGGGTTGGGAGAAGAACTCATTAAACATAATGGTGAAGCTTCTGGCTTGAATCATGTTGGGAAACAGCTTAAAAGGAAGACTAGAAGGGAGAACAATAAATTGGGATTGCTGGGGATTTAGCTCAGCAGCATAAGCGCCTGCCTTGCAAGCACATGGTCATGAGTTTGATCCCTGGTAGCAAAAAAAAATTTAAAAAAAAATTTTTTTTTAAAAAATTAAAAAAAAAAATTGGGAAAAACCCAGTGGGATAAGAAGGAACAACATCACACATGAAAAGCTACACTGTTGGGAAACTAGGGAGGATTCCTGCTCTCAGGAGGACTTGACTGAAATACACATTAAGGCCATGATTGTATCAAGTCTGCCATGGACAAACAACTGATCACTGTGGTCAATAGGGAAAAGATCAAAGTTCTGTTATTGATAGTAAGAAGTAACTCAGATGAATCATCCAATTGAAAGAGTCTCCCCACTTTTGTTTTTCATGTAGCTTTTGATTGTTAGCTGTGACCTGTCTATTGCTTGAACAGGAGGTCAAACCTGGCTCTAAGATTTTTGCTAGAAATAATCACTGAAAGTGTTGGGGGTAGAGTAAGAAAAATCAGAGTTAATATAGAAGGGTTTATGGGGCCGGGGATTTAGCTCAGCAGCATAAGTGCCTGCCTGGCATGCAAGAAGTGCAATAAATGTATATTTATATATATATGCTTATGGGCTGGAGGTGTATTCAGTGGCAGAATACTGGTTTAGCATGTGTGAGGCCCTGGACTTGATCCCTGGCACTACCAACCCCTTTCTCCAAATCCCAAAACACAAAAGAGACTATCTTCTCTTGGCACAGTGGAAGTTGGCAGTAAGGTCTACACTGGGTTATAAGAAATGCTATAGATGTGTGACTCTGAGAATGAAAATGATTGATGCATGCCTACAGCCCCAGCACTTGGGAGGCTGAGGCAGGAGGGTTGCTGCCAGTTGAAGGCCAGCCGGGGGTTATATAGTGAGTTCAAGGCCATCCTGAACTGCATAGTGAGATCCTGTCAAAAAAATAAAAATAAACAAAACATTGAATTTGGAGAGGCGACAGCATTACTTCCTAGGATGAACACTTTTTTTTCCTGAAATTTCTCCATATGAGGGACTTTTGTCATCTACTGAACTCTTTGCTAATGGGGGCTTGTGGGGTTTTTGTCTAGTCCATCCCTAACAGGTCCTGGGTGCTGCATTGATGGGTAAGAATCTGTTTTTCTAGCTGTGAGTATAGTGGTATGCATCTATAGTCCCCAGACCATTGGGAGGCTGAGGCAGGAGATACTGTCTAAAAAAACCTAAAATGCTGGTGTGATGGTGGCACATGTCTGTCATCAGTGCTCAGGAAGCTGAGGCAGGAGGATTACCCTGAGTTCAAGGCCATCCTAGACTACATAATCAGACCCTGTCTCAAAAAACAAGCAACGAACTGGGCATGGTCACACATACCTATAGTCCCAGCATGTGGGAGGGCTGAGACAAGAGGAGTGTTTTGAGTTTGAGATCAGACTGGGCAACATAGTGAGTTCAAGGACAGTTTAAAACTACACAGGGAGATCCTGTCTCAATGTCCTCCAGCCCCACCCTCCCAACCAAGCAAACAACAAACAGTTACCCCCTCAAAAATGGTGACTGGCCAGGGAGTACCAATGCCAGTAAGGCACTGACTACTGGGTTGGATATACTGGTCAATCCAGCAGAGGACAGAGTAATAGAGAGCTTGTATAGGATGTGTGAGGCTCTGCCTTTGATTCTGACCAACACATACAAACATCTGGAATCAAATCTGGAATTAAAAATTGTGCTGCCCAACTGATTTTCATTTGGTTCTCAAGAATTATACAGTTTTTCTATAGCTTTGTAGCTAACAGCACAGTATCTAACACCACAATTTAACAGCTGAAAATGAGGGACTGGACATTTAGCTCAACAGCATAAGTGCCTGCCTGGAAAGCATGAGGTTGTGAATTCGATCCCCAGTACAAAAACAAAACAAACAAAACAAAACAGTTGAAAATGGCTGTGTGTATTGTATTCCACTAGCCCTCTCCCAGTCCAGGAGTCTAGAGGACCACTTCCCTTTCAGAAACAGGCCAGCCAGGTGCAGTGGTATATGCCTGTAATCCCAGTACTCAAGGGGCTGAGGCAGGAAGACTGGAGAGTGTGAGACCAGTATGAAATACATAGTGAATTCAAGGCCAGTCTGAAGTACATAAGACGACCCTATCTTTACGAAAACAAAACAAAACAAAACAAAAAAAAACAAGATAAAAGAAAGCCAGATGGGGCTGGGGATTTAGCTCAGCGTCATAAGTGCTTGCCTTGCCAGCACGCGGCCGTGAGTTCGATCCCCAGTACTGATTAAAAAAAAAAAAAAAAAAAAGGCAGATGAAGTGCTCATAGCCTTTAGGAGGTCATTAGTTCCAAGCTCTCACTACATTTATAAGGTCTCTGTCTCGTGTCCAAAAGCCATTATGAAGCACTAGTGCCAATCTGGGCCATTAAATTTGATTGAATAGTCTCAGGATTTTTTTTTTTTTTTTTTGTACTGGGAATCAAACTCATGACCTCATGCTTGCCAGACAGGTACTTGTGCCACTAAGCTATGTCTTTGGCTCAATTTTTTAGTTTTTTTTTAGTTTTTAGTTTTTTTTTAAAACAGGGTCTTGCTAGTTCAGGCTGGCCTTGAACTCATTATGTAGCCCAGGCTGGCCTCAAATTTGCAGCTGTCTACCTGCCTCAGCCACCAGAGTGCTGGGATTACAGGCATGTGCCACCATGCCAAGCTCAATTTTTTGATAGTGTGTGGCTGCATACATGTATTAGTTAATGTATAAGATAAATTACTAGACATGGAGTTGTGAACATCAAAGTTTAAAAATTTGATAATGACTGCCAGGCACAGAGATACAAGCCTGTAGTCCCAGCAGTTGGGAAGATGAGGCAAGGATCACAACTTTGAGGCCAGCCCAGGCTGCACAACCAGTTCAAGGCCAGCCTGGATTGTCTCAGAAAACCAATTAAAAAACACACAGTAAAGTCAAATGTTCTTCAAAAATGACTTCATAAATTTATGCTCTGGCCTGCAGTGCATGTATGTGGTTGTTTCTCCCATCTTCCCTATTAAGCATCATCTGTGCCAGAGACAGGTAAAAAGTGACATCAGTGGGTAACTCGTTTACCTTTGGCTTCAATCCTCTGGCCACTTCCAATCAAGCAGTCTTTAATGTCTGCACCTTTCTCAATTACAGCATTGTTGCAGATGATGCTGCCTTGGACGCTGCTTCTGTAGCACAGCAGAAAAATAAATTAAGGAGTGTCCACAGCTCTTATCACCATCCTTAGCACTACTGGTTGGGGGGTTCAGGTTCCTCCCTAGGTCAAAAACTGCTGGTCAATACTCTTAAATTAAATAAATCAGACAGATGCATGTAAATATTGCATTGTTTCTCTGGTGTAAGAAACCGAAAGTGTAAAAAAGGACTAAAATGCATAACAGGTATATGAAACAGGAAGAAAATGTTTAAGTGGAGAGGAGAAAAAGGGAGGGAGAAGGGGGAAAGAAAAGAAGGGAAAAGTAAAAAAAAAAAAAAAGAAAGTAAGGAAAAAGTGAGAACAAAGCTTTTATAATGGGGAGGGTAGGTGGGGTTGAAGGGAAGATAGGGGACCATAAAAACAAAAACAAACACTGCTGGTTAGTCCAAGTAATGGCTGCATGCTTCAGAAAAACTAGAAAACATATATAAAACCACTAGAAAACATAATGGTAGATCAAAGGAGGACTGGGCTTTAGAGAATTTGAGATAATGACCTTTCTCTAAGACCTGAAAAGAATGGATATTTTGGCTGTAATACTGCATACCTGTAATACCATCAATCAGGAGGCTGAGGCAGGAAGATCACCATGAGTCTGAGGACAGACTGAGCTACATAGTGAGTTAACATAAAACAAAACACAAAACAAAAAGATGTACAGCATAGGACTGACACTTAAGCCTGGACAATAAAGTTTTCATTAGATTTTTTTTAAGTTAAAAATTCCTTGGTTTTTTTATTCCTGGCTATTACCACCAAAATTTACAGGACAATATACCTGATGAAATGAAAAAAAGAAAAAGAATGCTGCACGTGGTTGTGCACACCTGTAATACCAGCATTTGGGAGGCTAAGGCAGGAGGATCACCATGAGTTCGAGGCCAGCTTTGACTACGTAATGAGACCCTGTCTCAAAAAACTCCAACCCCCCCCAAAACCTCTCTTCCCACAAAAAAAGCTACAACAGATCGAAGTTCTCAGGGATTGTACATCTAATTGACACTATACTGCATTGATCAACAGCTGCACTCTTTGCAAACTGTGGATATCACAGTCCTGAAGCAGAAGTGCTTCCAGTTTAAACTGCAGTCACTTTTCTAATTATGGATCAACATTCCTTCTGTGGCAGATTTTTATAGTTCCTCTAATGCATTTGAGATGGCTGTCTCAAAGTAACCTGCAGCTTTTCTGACAACTCTCACTGTCTTTCATGCTAAGAACTATAGCCCTTTTCTGTTGTTTTAAAAAACTTTCTGTTACCATATCCACCACTTCTACTACCAGATCCATAACCACCAGCATAGGAACTGCCTTAGCTTCTTCTAGCAAACCTGCCCTTTTGTGGCTCCATAATTTGATTGCTGTTGTCCACTATAATTTTCAAAATCATTATAATTTCTATCACCAAAAATTTCTCCACTGTAACCATCATATTCTCCTCCATACTACCCCCACCATCTTGGTTTCCACCATCAGCACAGGCTCCTCTACTACTACAGGACTACTGCCTTAGTTCCCACCATCTCCTCCACATCCATCATATTCACCATCACCTCTTAGCTGTTCTGCTGCCACATCGTCTAACACCTTAGGCTCCTTTTCCATTATTGTTAAGACTCAGAAGTTGCCAGATATACCTTCACAACTTCTGTGTGATTCAGCAGGCTTCATTTCATTTCCAAAGAGCCCTTTTGACTTCACAAGTATACCCATTAATGGTGTATATTTCTTTCTTTTTAAAATGGTAGCAAAGTCTTATTAAAAAGGTAGGAAAAGAAAAGGGCTCTATAGAGCAAGTTTGGGCCAAGTAAAAGTAGGAAAAGAAGTACACCCTACAGTATGAGAGTGGGTGGGCCACCATGCGAGAGAGAACACAGTGGCCTTATAGTGTAGTATTTCTGAACAACAATTTTATCAGCTGTATCATGATCATCAAAAGTTACAAAAGCAAATTCTTTATTTTTCTACTCTGTTTTCCACAACTTTTATAGTTTCAATCTTGCCATACTTTTCAAAGTAGTCTCTCAAATTATATTCTTTTCTACCTTCTTTAATATTACCAACAAGGGGATTTAGCTCAGTGGCTTAAGTGCCTTCCTGGCAAGTGCGAGGTCGTGAGTTTGATCCCCAGTACAAAAAAAAAAAAAAAATTACCAACAAAACTTTCCTTCACTGTTTAGATGGGTACCAGGCTTTACTGAATCCTCTGCAGAAACAGCTTTCTTTGGTTCCAATATAGCCCATCAACTTTGTGTGTTCGGCATACATTGTTGCATCCACTACTTCAACACAAAAGTTACAAAACCTAAACCCCTGGAGCATTTTGTTTGAGGGTTCTCATTACCACACAATCTATGTGCCCCATTTCTCAAAATAATTCTCTTAAAAGTGAGTTTCAGAGCTCAGACTACCAATAAACAGCTTTCTCAACTGCTCTGGTTCGTTTAGATGATGGTTTTTAAATTACGTGAATTGCCATTTAATTCATGCATTAAGATTTTGATCATCTAAACTCCTTAAAGGGACACACATTCACACTCCAATATCTTCCTGTGTCCACTCAATTCTGGACTTGTCTCTGCCAACTCAAGTTCAATCTTGTTAGACTTTTAATTCTGAACATCAGCTGTCACAGACACTGGGAGAAAATTCCAAAGATTGGAAGAGGCTTTCTTTGCAGTCTTACCTATACCTTTCCCAAAGTGGTCTTTATTAGAATCTCTCAAGCCTTGAGGACCTTGGACAGGTATTCAATTCATTGTCCAGAAACCCTCAGCAGCTCACCACTGGTGAGCAGAGACAAGCACATTGAGAATATGAACCCCCCCCTTTTAAAAACCTCCCTTTATACAAACATAATCTCCTCCTGACACTCGGTTCACCCCTAGTAATAACAGGGTAACAATATTCACATGACTACAATTTAATTACTTTCCTCAAATTTACCCTAAGTAATTAAAACTAAATGACCCCTGAATAATGGGAAAGGTTCACACGGGATACAGGATATCTGATCTTATCACTGTGAGCTAATCTCTAATAGTCTTCCTACTAATCAACCTTAGATGGGTTGCCTACAGTTTTACATCAACCTTTTTAGTGGGAAAGTGGCAGCTGTATAGCTCTCTAAATCTTTTACTTGTTTCCCTAGGTAAAAACCTTACTAGATCAGCTAAGATTATACACTTTCTTCAAAAGAACAAATGACTGGGATATGCCAGGCCTTTCCTGACAACTTTTCTTATATAAGCAACCAGTAGTTTCTTAGGAAGCCACAGTTTCCTGACCAAGTTTCTTCAGGTCACTGAGAACACTAATAGAGGACTTTAACAGGTGCTAGGGAGCTGCTGCTTTGTCTGTCCACTCATAGAAGAGGATGAAGGGGTGGTTAAGTAGAGCAAATGGAAGAAAGTTATGGTACTGCCTTCCTTGGAAGGTGTGAGGCAAGTTGAGAAACAGCCAGCACTACAAAGCCTCATTAGTAATTCTGGAACTAGAAGATCAAATGGATAAAGGTAAATGTAGTTTCAGTTTGCTTCTTTCTTTCTAAGAGCAGAATATATTTATTGAGAGGAAGAAAGTTTCTCTCTGAGAGAGACAGGGACAGACAGACAGACAGACAGACAGACAGACAGAAAGAAAGAAAGAAAGAAAGAGAAAGAAGAAAAGAAAAGAAAAGAAAAGAAAAGAAAAGAAAAGAAAAGAAAAGAAAAGAAAAGAATCCCAAGCGGGTTGCCCAGTTCCAGTTTCTAAGAGAATGGTGATGTGTATTAGTCTCATGCAAGAGTCTGGAACAGAGCATGGACTAGCAGGGATGCAATGAGAGAAAAGTCTGGAATGTTACAATTTATTCAAACCTAAAAACGCAAGGAGCTGAGCTAGATGATTTCTAAGCACTCAAGTCACTAAGTGCCAGGACTCGTTACTGGAGAAAGTTCATGAGAAACCTTAAAGTTCTAACTTTATTCTAAAGGTAATGGGGAAAGTTTTATATTAGATCAGGGATGGATTCAGAGATTTTGTTGTTGTTGTCCTGCACTGTTTTGTGAGACAAGGTCTCTCTGTCCAGCCTGACCTTGAACTTGTGATTCTCCTGCCTCAGCCTCACAAAGCAAGGTGTGTATCATCACATGTTTAGAAGGGCACTGGCAGCACACTGCCTTTGAGAAATGGGATAAAGTAACTACAACAACAAAAGGTAAGGAACATTCTATGTGCTAAGCATCATTAAGTGTTTTATGCTTATTAATTCTCTTAGTACTTGTATTCCCAATAAACCTATGGGGTACTTCAGTTTTGCCCAACTTTATAATGAGAAAATAAGGTACAAAGAGGTAAGGTCAATTTTCTAAGTGACAGATCCAGAATTGGTCTCTTATTGAGACCACAAAACTCATGCTGTAACCCAGAGGATGGTGGAAAAACAGATCTGGAAGAGAAAGAAAGAAAGATGAAATGGAAGAGAGAAAGAAAGATGAGGATAGGAAAATAGGTTAAAGAACATTACCTTGGTTCAGAAACAGACTATCGTTGGGTCTGATCTCTTCTTGTCTCTTTCTCACTGATCTGAAGGGGGTTCATTTAACTTCCCAAAAGTCCATAAAAAACAAATCTTTACAGTTTCTTGCTCTTTGTAGACACAGTAAGCATAAGAAAAGTGCATGCAGGGCTGTGAGTGAGGCTCAGTTTGATTCCCCGCATGGGGACACAGACACAGACACACAGAATGGGACCAACAGAACAAAAACTTCATGCAGTTTTTCCCTGAAATCAATGACACATCAATTTTGCAGTGACACACTAAGCTACTTTCTTTCTTGAAACGTTTTTTTTTTTTTTTGTCTTTTTGAGACAGAGTTTGATTATGCAGTTAAGACTGGCCTTGAACTCACTATGTAGCCCACACTGGTCTCAAACTTGCAGCAATCCCCCTCCCTCAGCCTCCCAATGCACCAATGGATTATAGGTATGCACTACCTTGCCTGGCACTATATTGTATGTTAACCAAAACTACAAACCAATATGAATTGTAATTTTATGATCTTAATCTAGAAATACAACAATTCTTATTAACACTGACAAAGTAAAATTACTTTTTCTTTTCTTTCTTTCTTTCTTTCTTTCTTTCTTTCTTTCTTTCTTTCTTTTTTTTTTTTTTAAGACATCTTACTCTGTAATTCAGGCTGGCCTTGAACTTGTGGCACTTCTCCATCCTCAACCTCCTGAGTGCTGGGATTATAGGCATGTGCCACCACACCTAGCTGAAATGATTTTTTTCAAATTTTTTGGTATGCATCTATTTTACCATCAGTATATGGGCAAAATTATAACAATATACTACTATTAATGTTAGCTGGATGTGGCGGTGCACACCTATAATCACAGTACTGGGGAAGCTGAGGCAGAAGGACTGCTGTAAATTCAAGGCCAGCCTGAGCTACATTAGTGAGTTCAATGCCATCATGAACTGGACAGTAAGACTCTGTCTCAAAAACTGCCATCCAACCCAAGATGTGGGAGAAAATGTTCGTCAGCTGTACCTTAGACAAAGGATTACTATTGGGAACATACAAAGAACTCAAGGACTTCCAAGAAGATGGCAGAGCAGTAAGCAGCAAGAAAACAGCCTCTCTGAGAGTCACTGCACAGCCATTGGAATACAGAATCATGAGGAAGACAAGAGGGAAGGAAGGGGGCCCTGGACCCAGGAAGAATCTGAAGTGTAAACTGAAGCCCATAGAGAAAGTAAAACGAAAAATTTCAATGAAGAAGAAGGTCGTGGCTGGTGGCGCTTTCACCTGGAGCCAGACTAACTGTACGAGAGGAGCTGTTGGAACTGGGGACACATGGACAAAGTTGGTAGGACCCACGGTGATGATGGCAACTAGGTCTCTGCAGAGAGACAGGACACTAGAGAGAAATGGCAGATGTGGAAGATTGCACTGGCTGACAGCGAGTGCAAAAGACTCAATCTTCCTGTGGGAGAGAGTGTTTGACCGATAGACATTTTGGAGCCAGGCTGGATAAGCCTGGAACTAGAACTTCTGCCAGCTTCCTCTAGCAGATCCCAGCTGGGCGCAGACTGGTGGAAACTGCTGGCACTGCAGTGAGCCCAGTGAGTCTGGTCTCAGGGCAGGCCTGCTAAAGTTATCTACTACTCCACCACAAAGCAAAGGCTGGCTTGCTGGAATATAGTGACACGATTCCGGACTCTGTCTTCACAGGTTGTCTACTAGTGAACACAGAGAATTCTGGAAGTGGACTCTGAGGTTTTGTTGTTTTTATTTTCTATTTTTTTTCTTGTTTGTTTTGTTTCGTTTTATTCCGTTTTTAAGTTTCTCTTTCTCTTTCATTTTTTAAAATTTTTTCAATGAGTGTGAATGGTTCCTATTCTCTTTGTGGATGTGGTTTGATTTTGTCCTATGATTTATCTCTTTCACGTCTCTCTCTTTTTCAGTTTCCCAAAGTTGGTAGGACCCATCTTTGGCCTGCAGCTTTATTTGGAATCTCTTTCTCTTTTTCCATGTCTCTGTTTTCTCTTTAATTCATTTTAAATTTTAACTCTGAGGGCAAAAGTGACATATTATGGACTTATATGTTACATACAACTGTTTTATAATTACAAATTTTTATATATAATCACAAATCTGGTTTATACAGTTATATATAATCACAAATCTAGTTTATACAGTTAAAAGTTGCAAATTAAGGGTCGGCTCAGTTTGTTGTTTTATAGGTTGTGTTTGATGCTATTGGTACCACTACAGCCAAAACTGACATAATTGTTCTAAACAGCTGTTGGCCCTAATAATTCATGACTGAGATTAACTAAGGGTCACAGAAAATACTGTGCCGCAGTGCCAAAGAACCAGGGACTAGGCCAAATAAGCAACAACTTCTCATCTCCAACAAACTGAAGAGGTAAGATCTAACAGACTCAAAACCCAAAAACCAGCTACATCTGGAAGATACCTCAGAGAAGTAATCATTATCAAAGTGTCTTAAATACCACCAATAAAGTAACTCACCATAGGCAACTTACAAGCATCACTCCAGAAATTAAACTAAAAAGAAAAGAAATGAGAAGACACTTAAGATGCAATGCCCAACTTCCAGTTCACCAAAGACAAACCCAGGGGGCAATGAGGTGGGACAATCCGAAAGCCTCCCACCAAGTCTCTCCAAAGTGGTAACAGCAAAGCAATTGAATGAGGCTCTGGAAAAAATGAAACCAGAAATAATCTCTCAAATAACTATAGAGATTACCAAACTAAGCACCATCTTATCAACATTAGAGCAGACAGACAATAAAACAGACGAGCATAGGCAAATTACGGAAGTGCAGCATAAGGAAGAATGAAATTCATAAAGCAGATTCAAGCAGACACCTAGGACAATAAAAACTCCACTAAAAGTTTTCAAAGCAGATTAGGCCAATGTGAGGACAGTATTTCAGTTACTGAAGACAGGCTTGCAGTTAGTGATCAGGAAAAGAAAGATTTCTCAAAAATCTCAAGGGACCATGAGAAATCAATCCAGCAGCTGATAGATGAGACAAATAAGAATAACTTAAGATTGATTGGAGCCAGTGAACAAGCAGGAGATACCAGAGATAACATTAAAAACATGTTGACAGACATCATGGCAGAAAACTTTCCTGGTAGAGAAAAAGAATTTGACACACAAGGTATATAAAACTTTAATTAGAAATAATCAGAAAAAAATCTATATCGACACATACCATTGTCAAGAAATAGAATCTTAAAGGTTATTAGGGAAAAGAAACAAATAACCTATAAAGGAAAACCTGTTAGAATCACAGCTGACTTCTCAGCACATACTCTCAAGTCAAAGAGAGCTTAGAGTGAGATTCTCCAAGTTCTAAAGGAAACAACTTTCAACACAGATTGATGTATTCTGCAAAATTGTATTTCAAAATTAATGGAAAAATAAGATACTTCCATGACAAAGAACATCTGAAGAAATTTATGACCACCAAACCAGCACTCCAAAATGTTCTGAAGAACATTTTAGAAAGAGATAATAAGGATTACAGCTTCGTGAACCCCAACAGAACCTACTAGGAAAAGCAAACAATTACAGGGAGGGGAAAAAGTGGGGAGCCAATAATAGGAAAATACAAGGATAAGTGAATACATATCAGTTATAACCATCAATGTTAATGGTCTCAATTCACCAATCGAAAGACACATACTGGCAGAATGGATCAAGAAGCAAGATCCAAATATATGCTGCATACAAGAAACATTTAATTCAAAAAGAAACTCATGGCAGGGGATTTAGCTCAGCAGTATAAGTACTTGCCTAGTAAGAGAGGTTGTGAGTTTGATCACTGGTACCAAAAAACAAACAAACAAAAAACCCCGAAAGAAATTCATAGACTGAAAGTCAAAGGATGGGAACAAAGCTCCATGCAACAGGAATCCAGAAAAAGGCAGGGGTAGTTATTCTAATTGAAGACAAAGTGAATTTCAAGCAAAGACTGATTAAGAGAGATAAAGAAGGTCACTACATCCTTGTAAAGAGAATAATCAAAGAGGAAGAGAAAACAATCATATATGCAAAAATTAAAGTGCAACTATATAAAACAATTACCAACTGACATGAAAAATCAAATATGCCCTATACAATTATATTGGGAGACCTCAAAACCCCACTGTCACAAAAGGACAGATTAACTAGACAAAAAATCAATAATGAAGTATTAGAACTAGCTGGGGATTTAGCTCAGCAGCATAAGTTCCAGCCTGGCACTCCAGGAATTAAACTAAAAAGGTTGTGAGGTCGTGAGTTTGATCCCCAGTACAGAAAAAAAGAAAAAAAAATAGAACTAAATCAAACTTCTGAACAAATGGATTTAGTAAATGTCTACAGAGTGTTCTACCCAACATCAGAATACACATTCTTCTCAGCTGCATATGGGACATTCTCCAAAACAGACCATATACTGGCTCGTAGGACATGCTTAAGTAAATGCAAAGGAATTGAAATTATCCCATGCATACTATCAGACCACAGTGCAATGAAATTAGAAATCTATGCCAAAGGAAACCCACAAGAACTTCATCAATTTCATCACAGAAATTGAGTAGCACCCTACTGAACAACCAGTGGGTCACAGATGAAATAAAAGAAGAAATTAAGACAGTTTTTACAGTTGAATGATAATGACAACACAACATACCAGAACTTGTGAGACACAATGAAAGCAGTCTCAAGAGGGAAATTTATAGCAGTAAATGCCCATATAAGAAAAACAGAGCAAGTGCATATAAAAAACTTAAATGTTGAACCTCAAACTTCTAGAAAAAGAGGAGCAAAAGCTCGTACAGGGGAGGAAATTATAAAGTTCAGAGCAAAAATTAACACACTGGAGACTAAAAAAAAAATACAAAGAATCAATGACTGAAAGAGTTGGTTCTCTGAAACATTAAATTAACAAACCCTTAATCTTATCCAAAAAAAGGAAAGAAAAGACTCAAATTCACATAATTAGGAAGGGCGAAATCACAACAGAACCTGCACAAATCCAGAAAATCATCTATACCTACTTTGAAAACTTGTTCTCTCTCTCTCTCCCTCTCTCTCTCTCTGTATCAGGGATTGAACTCACGATCTTGTGCTTACCAGGCAATACGCTGCTGAGCTATATCCTCAGCCTGAAAACTTGTAATCTAACAAGATGGAAAAAACAGAAAAATGAACAGATTCTTAAATACATACAAATTACCAAAGCTGAATCAAGAAGATATAAAAATCCTAAAAAACCCAGTATTAATAAATGAAATCAGAGAAGTAATTAAAAACCTATCAACAAAGAAAAGCCCATACCCTCATGGATTCACTGAAGAATTCTACAAGAAATTTAGAGAAGACCTAACATCACTACTTTTCAAACTCTTTTATGAAATTGAAAGGGAAGCAACATTCCCAAATTCATTCCTACAAGCAAGCATTACTCGGATTCCAAAACCAGAGAAGGATCCAACTAAGAAAGAGAATTACAGGCCAATCTCCTAATGAACATCAATGCAAGAATTCTCAATAAGATACTGGTGGCTGTGGCCTGGCAAGCTGCGGCTGTCCCAGGGTAAGAACCATCAGTGTCTCCTGAGATCATGCCATGTTGGAACTTAGGGCACTGGGAAACCAAGCAGCCAGCTCGCCGCCCTGGTAAGTGGCTGTGGTCTGGCAAGCCGCGGCCACTCCAGGGCAAGAACCATCCATGTTGGAACTTAGGGCACTGGGAAACCAAGCAGCCAGCTCGCAGCCCTAGTAAGTGGCTACGAGCCTACCGGCGCATGGGCTGAGATTCAAACACACACACACACACACACACACACACACACACACACACCCCATTAGCAAGTGGGAGCCAGAGATCTGAGCATCTCTTGCAATATAGCAAACAAGGGGGATTGCCTTCCACTATCTCTTTGAAGGCAAATATTTTTATCATTGTTTTGCTTTGTTCTGATTAATGGCATTGCTCTATTCAATATTATTTTGATAAGTTCTATAATGCTCTGTATTTCCTTTGATTTTGCTATACCTGATTGAAACAACAACTATTGTGAAGAAAACAAGATATACTATGATACCTATTACTGTTATCCTGGTAACCTGCTGTGAAGTTCTGTACCAATTTCACTATACTGTTTCATACTGGCTTTATTCCATCTTGTTCTGTTGTATTTTACTACCTTCAAAAAAAAAAAAAAGATACTAGCAAACAGACTGCAGAAATTGTCAAGAAGATTGTACACCATGATCAAGTGGGATTCATCTCAGGAATGCAGGGATGGTTCGACATTTGTAAATCCATAAATGTAATATACTGTATTAACAGAGCCAAGAACAAAAATCATATATCATTTCAATAGGTACAGAAAAAGCTTTTGACAAAGCCCAACACCCATTCATGATAAAAACCCTATAGAAAATTGGAACAGACGATCTTTATTTTAATCTGATAAAGGCCATCTATGACAAACCAACAGCCAACATCATACTAAATGGACAAAAATTGAAAGCTTTCACTGTAAAATCAGGAACAAGACAAGGATGTCCACTGTCTCCACTCATATTCAACATAGTCCTGGAAACTTTAGCTGGAGCAATTAGACAAGAGAAAGAGATAAAAGGAATAAAGATAGGAAAGAAAAAAGTTAAACTATAGCTATTTGCAGATGACAGAACACTCTACTTAGAAGACCCAAATACTCCACCAAAAGACTACTAGATTTAAAAAGCAAATTCAGTAATGTGGCTGAATACAAAGTCAACACTCAAAAATCAATAGCCTTCTTTTACACGAATAACAAACTCACTGAGAGAGAAAGTAGGGAAACAGTACCTTTTACAATAGCATCCAAAAAATGAAATACTTAGGAATCAATCTAACAAAGGATGTAAAAGACCTCTACATTGAAGACTACAGTACTCTGAAAAAGGAGACTGAAGAGGATATGCTATGCTCTTGGGTAGGAAGAACAAACATATTGAAAATGGCCATGCTTCCAAAACTGGTATACAGATTCAATACAATCTCAATCAAAATTCCAGAATTAGAGAAAACAATCCTAAAATTCATCTAGAACCAGAAGAGATCTAGAATAGCAAAAGCAGTCCTGGGCAACAAAGACAAGACAGGGGTATCACAATCCCTGACTTGAAGTTATACTATAAAGCTACTGTGATAAAAAACAGTGTGATACTGGGGAAAAAAAACAAAAACCCAGACCCAAAGATCAATGGAATAATTAGAAGATGCAGAAACAACTATAGACACAATAAGCCACCTTCTTTTTGACAAAGGTGCAAAACACATTAACTGGAAGAAAAATAGCCTCTTTAATAAATGGTGCTGGAAAAACTGGCTCTACTCATGTTGAAGGCTAAAACTGGACCAATCTCTTTCGCCATGTACTAAGCTAAAATCAGAATGGATCAAAGATTTAATATTAAAACAGTAACACTAAACCTGCTGGAGGATAGAGAAGGTAAAACCTTTGAAGACTGGTGTAGGCAAAGACTTTATGAACAAAACCCAGTTTGCACAGGAACTATCACAATGAACCAACAAATGGGATCTCAGCCTTCTAAAAAGCTTTTGCACAGCAAGAGAAATCACCAACAGAGTGAAGAGACAACCTACAACGTGGGAGAAAATGTTTGCCAGTTGTTCCTCAGACAAAGGGTTACTGTTGAGAACATATAAAGCACCCAAAATAAATCAGTCCTCCCAGATTTAAAGACCCAATTGAAAAATGGGCATCTGAGAGGAATACTCACTTCTCAGGTGAAGTAATACTAACAGCAAATAAATATGTGAAAAAATGTTCAACATCATTGGTCATTCCAGAGATGCAAATTAAAACATTGAGATATGTGCTGGGCATATAGGTCAGTGGCACAAAAACACTGAGATTCCACCTCACCCTGGAAAGAATGGCTACTATCAAGAAATCAAGCAATAACAAATGCTGGAGTCTGTGGGGGAAAAGGAACCTTCTTGGGGGCTGGGGATTTAGCTCAGTGGCATAAGCACCTGCCTTTCAAGTGCATGGTCATGAGTTCAATCTCCAGTGCCAATTTAAAAAAAAAAAAAGGAACCCTTCTCCACTGTTGTTGAGAATGCAGGCTGGTGCAACCACTGTGGAAATCAGTGTGGAGATCCCCCAAAAAACTAGGACTAGAGGTCCCATTTGACCCAGCTATTCCTCTTCTGAGTATCTTCCCAAAAGAATTAAAAACATCATACCACAGCAATATATGTGTACCCATATTTATAGCAGTACAATTTGTAAGAACCACATCTTGGAAATGACCTAAATGTCCATCAACTGAGGAATGGATAAAAAAGATGTGGTATTTTTATACAATGGCATACTACTCAGTCATAAAGGATAAACTTAAAAGACTTTTATAGGTAAATGAATGCAATTTGAGAACATACTCATAAGTGAAATTAATCAGACACACGTACATGTATATGTATATAAAAATTAGTTAAGATAGTTATACTACTGATTTCTCTGAGTTCATTGGACAGAAAGATTTGTACTGGTACTGTTTGGACAATTGAATGAAGATGTCTTGTGCTCTGGGTGAATGATATGGCGATGACAACGTGCAATGCATGTATCATTGTTGTCCCTTGACTGACATATTTTGAAATTTTGTTTTATATTGCTTTCTTTTCTTTTTGAAATAAAATGGATTAAAAAAACTGTTTTCATATAGTGTATCATCCAAGCAATTATTTTATCATAATGAGAAAAAAAATCCTAGATTCACAACACCTAAATAGAACGAAGTATCAAAAAGCCATGAGTTTTTTTCCTTTTCTTTTTAAAATTGATACAAATAAGCATAACAACTGTACATATTAATAGGGTACCCCCCACCTTTTTTTTCAGTACTAGGGATTGAATATAGGGTCTTTTCACTGAACTAAATCCCCAGCCCTTTTTAGTTTGCTTTTTTTTTTTGGTACTGGGGATCGAACTCATGACTTTATGTTTGCCAGTCAGGTACTTACGCCACTGAGCTAAACCCTCGGCCCTCCCCCAGCCCTTTCTATATTGTTTATTTTTGAGACAGATTCTTGCTAAATTGCTAAGTTGCTCAGGCTGGTCTCAACCTTGTTATCCTCTTCCCTCAGCCTCCCAGAATGCTGAGCTTACAAATATGAGCCATCTCACCATGTACACATGTATGATGGTCAAATCAGTTCAAACATGTCTATATCTTCAAACTTTTATTTTTGGTGGTACAGGTGATCAAACCCTGGACATTTATGCTGTGCTATATTCACAGGCTTTAACATTTTTTTATTTTTAATTTTTTTTATTTTAAATTTTTTGCCTTTTTGTGACAGGGTCTCACTATGCAGTTCAGGCTGGTCTTGAGCTCATTTTGTAGCCCAGGTTGGTCTCAAACTCACAACAATCCTCCTGCCTCTTCCTCCCGAGTGCTGGGATTACAGGCATGAGCCACCACACCTGGCTCTTTATTTTGAAATAGTGTCTTGCTAAATTTCCCAGGCTGGGTGCCCAAAAGATGGCTGATCAGTGAGCAACAAAATACAAAGCATCCCAAGAGAAATAACTCATATGCCAGAATAAAACACCCTGGAGAGACTGAGACAGAGGGAGATGGATCCTCTTGACACAGGAAGAATTAAAATGTAAAAAAGCTTGTCAAACATGTTGGGACTAAAAAAAAAAAAACATGTTGGGACTACAATCGGAACAGCTCAAATTACAGGACATGGCATTTTTGCTGCGACCTGCCAAGTTTGTGCTAGCCTGAATTTGCGCCAGCTTGAATCTGTGCCGCCCAAACTCGTTCCCGTCACCATTCATAGGAGCCAAGTAGTGCTGAAGTTGGGGGTTGGTGAGCTCAATGGAGAGCGAAGCCTGCAAAGGGACCTTCATTAATCCACAGTCAGTGCTAGGAATGAGACCCCTCCCATGGGAAGGGCGTGACGATATGGGTGACATGTTGGAATCTGGCAGGAGGAGCCTGAATTGGGAGCGACAGTGACTTCAGTTGGTTGCTCCCTCCCCAGAGCAGATTCACGAGATTTGCTTGGACTGGGTTGCGCCCCTGGCCGGGACCCAATGAGCCATCCCAAATCGATTCCCTGCACCTAGCACACACTAACCTGGTGAAGGCCCCTGAAGTTTGGCTGGCCCAGTGGGGAGGGGCAGGCATATGCAGCCTCTGCTTATACCTTAGTGACAAGAGCAGGCAAGAGAGGGCGGAGGTCCCTCACCAGCATGCTTCAGAGGAAACGTGGCCAACAGGGAAGGGGGTTGGAACCTCCACTGTACATCTGTGTGGAGGAGGCTGGGACCATGACAGGAGTGAGAGGCAAGAGGAGGCCTCCAGCCCAGAACCCTGAGAGCACTGATCCAGGAGAGGGAAAAACAAGGGAGACTGAGGGCAGCAAACACACATCAGACATGGCTTCAATGGACATTAAGAGAGATCTTTGGGACTTTGTAGACGAGCTCAAAATTGAAGTATTAAATCAGGTAAAGCAAGATATGAGTAGAGTAATAAAAGGAATGCTAAGCATCTCAGGAAGATACAGACGGAAGACAGGAGGAACACAAAAAACGGACAGAAACATTCGATAAAGAATATAAAGAAAATATAGAATACATGAAGCAGATTCAAAGAGACTACCAGGAAATTAAAAACTCCATTGAAAGCGGGCAAAACTCCTTAAAAGAAACTAAGGATAGACTATCAAAACTTGAAGACAAGTTTGCAATGTGTGATCATGAAAGGAAAGATCTCTTAAAAATAACAAGGAAACAGGCAGTAACAATACAAAGGCTAGAAGATGACAAGAGAATCTACAATTTCAGAATAAGAAATGTGAACAAAGAAGCAGGAATACAAACAGGCGAATTACAAAGGCTATTTACAGAAATAATTAAGGAAAACTTCCCAAGCATGAGAACAGAAAATGATATTTGGATATATGAGGCATACAGAACTTCAGCCACCTACAACCAAAACAGATCGATACCCAGACATATAATAATCAAGATACCACAAATTCAATATAAAAACAGAATATTAAAAGCCATCAGAGAAAAGAAACAGATTACCTATAAAGGAAAGCCCATCAGAATCACAGCTGACTTCTCGACACAGACCATCAGATCAAAATGAGCTTGAAGCAAAGTAATCCAAGCCCTGAAAGAAAATAACCTCCAGCCCAGATTGATATACCCTGCAAAACTGTCACTAGAAATTAATGGAGAAACAAGATGCTTCCATGACAAAGAGGAACTGGGGGAATTTGTGACCACCAATACAACCCTACAGAGACTACTGAAGGACATTCTAAAGAGAGAAAAAAAAAAAGCCAGGATTTTAGGAACAGTGGCAGAAAGGCCTCAATGAGAGAGGCAAGCAGTAGAATGAAGGAGAAAAGTAGACAAACAAAGACAGAAAAATAGCACAGCAGAAATGAGGTAGAGGATGGCTAGAATCTCTAACATAGATGGCCTTGATACACTATATTGTTAATAGTGCATCAGGATTTAGAACCCACATTACTCACACCACTCTGCTTACATGGATTATATTCTGTTCCAGTCATTCTACCTGTACTAGATTTGAGGACACAGACAGTTATCCCAAAAATAACAGGATATAGTATGGTAATCATCCTTAATTTCCTATTAACTTAATCTAAAGCTCTGTATAACCTACACCGCTTTACCATGACTGATCATAATTGAATCTGGTTTGTTAGATAACTGTTTTGTATTGATAGATTTTATTCAAAGCTGTTATGGTTGATAGTATCAAGTCTGAGAGTATAGGCAACTGCACTGAAGATGACAAGATTCACTAGAATATCCACTCTGGTTTGATTATTACCTGCCTTAGAAGTTTTATACTGCCTACAATGTTTTATTTTTACTAATATTATGTACTGCTATATTCAACTATACTACTATATTCAATTATGCCTGATGATATAGACAATTCTATTGAAGATAATAAGAAACAACACTGTAATCATTGTAGATCACCTTGTACTGTGGTTTTATATGACTTTTTGGTTTCATGTTTTTATAGGAATTTGTTTTGTTTTGTTTTGCTATGTTTTGTTTTTCCCTCTAATACAGAAAGGATAGAAATACATGTAGAGACTCATGTGTGCGTAGCTGTTTACACTTTCACTGTTTGATTATCTACTTTGTATGATTTAATTTTGTAACTTGAACAACTATTTCTAAGAGGACAATATGTAATTTATCAACTAGTGATTTCTTACTGTTTGTGGTTTTTTTTTTTTTAATTCTGTATTATCTCTACCCTTTATATGTTTTTTTTTTCTCTTTAAATTAAAAAAAAAAAAAAATTCCCAGGCTGGGCTTGAATATGCAATCCTTCTGCCTCAATCTCCCAAAGCAATGGAATTACATACGTCTGGCCTATATATTGTTCTTATACTGAGTTTTTCCTTTGTTATATTTTTCCATTTTTCAGAGTTCTTTTAAAAAGTCTTTTAAAAGATAGGGTTTTTTGGTTTTGTGTTCTTGGAGTGCTGGGGATCAAATCCTATGTCTTGTGCATGCTAGGTAAGAGCTATATACCTAGTACTGATAGGCTATTTGAAAGTACTTTTCTCTACCTGTAGTTTGTTTTTCCTAGGTTGCTATTTCTACTGTTTTTTGACTTGTGATGAGAGTACATAAACCTATAAAATCATGACAAATTAATAATATCCTGAGTTAGGTGTGATGGCAGATGGCTATAATCCTGAGAGGCTGAGGCAGGAGGATTGCCAGGAGTTCAAGGCCAGCCTGAACTACTTATTGAGAGCTTTTCTCAAAATACAAAACAAAACAAAACAAAACAAAACAAAACAGACTCCCAATACCAAACCAAACCAACCAACCAAAAAAAACAATATCCTAAATGAAAAAGCATTTAATAAACCTTACCTACCAAATGTCATAGCTTGGCAACCCAGTACACTACAGAGTATGGGCTATTTACCCTTATAACCACCTGGCTGACCGACAACTGTAGTTTGCTGCCAACGCCAACATCAAAAAACAGTAAATATTGCTAGCCTGGGAAAAGATGAAGATTCAAAATTCACAATTAAGTATGTTTTCTACTCAACAGGTACTGCTTTCACAACATTGTAGAGTCAAAAATTCCTAAGTTGAACTGTGCAAGTTTGGAATCATCCATACTTGATTTGATTTCTATTTTCCAGGATAGAGGCTTTTCTTTAGATTTCTGGCAATCCTCAGTCATCTCTTCACATTTAGGAGTAAAATCTAAAAGAACTGATTGGAAGATCTAAGCACAAGATTGGAATGTCATTCATAAACTTTAGTACAGCATGATCTAACTGCAGTCAGTTATTCAGAAATTTTTAATGTAAATAAATTTAGTTTTTTCCTTGGGTGGTCAGATATCAGAGAAGGCTCTTTTAAACTCCAGAAGACTTTATGCCAGGTCAGCAAAGTGGGCGGGGCTGAGGACAGAGTGCATGGCCAATAGTCATACATTTATCAACTTTCCTGGTTTCTGTTATGATACTTCTTCCTTCCATCTGTCTGTCTTCTATTACTCACTCTTCATAAAGCGTAAAGGTAGATCCTCTCTTTAAAGTTTCTCACAAAGCTGGATGTGGAGCTCACACCAATAGTGAACTAAAGCACAGTCTGGGCAACAAACTGAGACTTTCATCTCAAAAAAAAAATTTTTTTTTTCCCTACAATTTGTAGAGAAGCTTGTCCTCCAAAGCACAGCATGGCTCATATACCCACTCCCCCTAGGCCCTCTGCCTTCTTCAGGGCCACTCTCGGGTTCTGAGAAAGGAGAAGGTGATCCTTAGGCATTGGTGCAGTATTACCAAACGCTCACTACTGTGGCTTTCCTCATTAAGTAGGATACTGAGGGAACAGGGCAGCTTCTCCTAGGACCAAGACAGTTATAAGTATGAGGAGAGTTCTGGAAATGCTTTGAGAGAACATGTCATTATGGGAGCAAAACTATGACCTCAAGGGGCCTAGGTACTACTCTTTTTTTCCTTTTCCTTTTCTTCCCTTCTCCAAGGCAAACCCTTTCCTGAGCTGGGCTGGCCTCTAAGCCTCCTATGGAGTAGCAGGAATCTTGTCTTAAGAGAGCATGAGGTGAAACATACCCTTCCTCCACAGTGACTGAGTTCATGAGAAGGCAATTGGTAACAGTCACCCGATCTTTTATGAGACAGGAGGAACCAATGACTGAGTGCTTAATCGATGACTTCTCTCCAATTTGCGTATCTGGTCCAATGAGGCTATCAACTCCAATCTGCAAAAGACAAGTAGAAAACCTGTTCTATACATCCCAAAGAAATGTAAATCATATCCAGATCCCTTGAACTGGGGTCTAATGGAATCGTTCCATAAAGATATTTCAGCAAAAAGGACCATTACTAGTATTTCTCAGGCTAAAAGTTCGCACCACCCTGAGACCAACACAAACCTACAGTGAAGCATGGGTCTCCCTTTCCAAGAAAACAAAGAAAATAAAACCAAATGGATACATGTGTATACAGCCATGCACCAGGATGCACAGACATCTTCTCCTGAAGACAGTGCTCAAATTGGGATGAAAAGACAGAGATTGAACATTTCTGTGTCTCAGCCCAAAATTAAATGAACCCTTCTTTACAGAGTTGTCTTCCCAGGAAATCTTGAGTGAGATTTTATTATCAGACCTAGATGGGATTTCTGTAGGGCTAAGGAGGCACAAGGCTCAAGGATATAAATCAGTGTCCTCCAGAAACTGTCCTATGACAGCCCCACCCATACTAACTAAAACTTACCAGGTGTTTGCTGGCAATCTGGGCTGATGCATGGACTAGTGATTCTTCTGGACAAAGAACAGACAGCAATTTGGGCACCTTGAAGAAAGAGATTCAGTCAATGAAGACCAGAAAAATACCTAAAAACATCTTTGGTAGAGCTGTGGGAAGTTTTCAGGCATAGCTTTTTCTCTGTGAGGGAGAATGAGGCTGCTGCATGTCTGTCAGGATCTGGATCATGCATGTAGCAGCTTCTGGATGGCGTTATCCTGAGTCTCTCAGCTGAGAGTGCTCTTCTGTGAAAGTCAAGTCAGATATCACAGGGGGGGCGGAAATAAGCCTTTGAGGTATCTGTGCAACACTTGTTTGTTTGTTGTGTTTGTTTTGGTACTGTGAATTGCTTTCCAGGCAGGTGCTGTGCCATTTGAGCTAAATCCCTGACCCCATGCAGCACTTCTTGAGAAAGTGGGCCTGATGGGGACAAGGAACACCATATATGCTGCACCTAGATTCCTGCTCAGCTCCTGGACTGCTCTGGCTATGCATGAAGTGAGGACAGAGCAATGTTAAGACAAATTCCACATCAGGACTGACCACTGATCCTGGTAAGAAATCCATGTTTTTTGTCAAACAAAAGAAAACATGAAGGGAAAGTCATACTACTCATACTAACATGACAACATTAGGGGTACGGGGGCTTTGGTACTGACCCATTAGGAAGGTACAGGTGGCGTACCCTATGATTCTCCACAAGAGGCAGAATGCTGGTTAGAGCACTGTATATGGTGGCACATTAAAGTTAAACTGGCACATGGAAGCTAATCCTCCAGGCCCTGGTTCCAGGATCTCTTCTGTTATACTCCAACTGTTGTGGCTTGTATCTAGATGTCCCCCAAAGCCTCATGGGCTCATAGGTAGGGCTTTTCAGAGATGGCTGGATCTAGGATGTATGATACTAGGGCTAATGGTGTATGGTACTAAGTCAGTCCACAGCATAACTAAGTCAGTTAGAATTAGCATAGTTCTGAATGTGGCTAAGCAGATTTACTAAAGATAGACGCCCCACCTTGAGTGTGAATGGTACCACCCAAAAACCTGTGGGGCTGAGGATACAGCTTAGTAGCATAGGCGCCTGCCTGGCAAGTGCAAGATCCTGAGTTTGATTCCCAGTACCAAACACAAAACAAAAACAACAACAACAAAAACAAAACCCCATAATGTTTGTAGCCTGATGGAATAAAAGGAAAAGGAAGGTTTGCTGCTTTTTCGCTGCCTTCTGCTTGCCAACTATGGACTGTTTCTTCTCTGTGAGACTCCCTGCCATGCCATCATGCCTTGGAACCAGTTGACTATGGACAGAAACCTACAAACTGTAAGTTAAATAAACCTTTTCCCCTTTACCTTGTTACTGTGTCTCAGTGACAAAAAAAGTAACTAAGACATGAACCATGGCTCTTTAGCGTTGTCTGCTGCCACAGACCCTGTTGGCATTTCAGAGGACACTTTTCCAGCCTTAGGCTATCTATAAAACCTGCTTCCAGATAGCTTGACAGACTAGTCCTGGGTAAACAAAACTGTGTTTCTCATAGCTCTCTGGCTTGAGATTCCCTTTGACTTATCACCAGTTCATGTTGAAGCCAACCTGAGGACTGGAGATGAGGCTATACCCACTCTTTGGTCAGGCTTCTAAAGATTCCAGAGTCAGGCTTTCCTCAGGGACATCTCTATTTTTAATAATATTCTTTATGTCACTCTATCCCAAGACACTGCCTACCTCAGTCTGTACCTATGAAGACAGTTTTCATAAGAGTTCAACAAGGAATAATGCTTTTAGTTGGTATTTTTATAGTCTTATTCCTATCATCTGTTAATGACACCCAATATAGTTCCCTCAATTATCTTTTCCTAATCTTGCCTCAATCCTTTACTTCTCTGTATTTTGTTTCCTAGTCTTATCATCCCTCCATCCTAAAACCTTCCTCCTATGCTCACTACATAATAAAGAGCTCACCTATACCCTCCATGTCTTCACTGTTCCTCTTTTTACACCCTACCTTTACTGGCCGCGTGACTTGGAGGGCACTGCATCCCTTTGAGTGGAATTTATTAACTCTATTTCACAAACTGCAGTGATAGAAAGATGGCCAAGACCCCTAACAGTGTGATTCTCACAATCTCACAAACATTCCTTCCTTGAGGTGTTGCCATCCAGTTACTCTGTTCCTCTGTCTGTCTGTTCATACCACCCTTTCATTTTTCTAATCAGGCTCTCACTATGTAGTCTAGGCTGCACTGGAACTTAGGCTGGCCTCGTGTGTGCCACCATCCTCAATTCTCCTTCATTTTGTTTTCTGAGACCATATAGTTCAGATTGGGTTTGAACTTATAGCAATCCTCTTGCCTTAGCCTCCTGAGTGCTGAGATTACAGAGCTACAATACCTGGTCTCCTTCACTTTCTTTTTTTTGAACCAGGAATTGAACTCAGGACCTTGCACTTGCCAAGCAGGCGCCATACTGCTGAGCTATATCCCTGGTGTTCCTTTGCTTTCTTAAGAAAGCCTTCTGTATCTATGTTTACCTCAGCAAAGTAATGATTATACAGTATTTATCTGCTTGTTGATAAAGTAAATATTGTAGATACAGTAGTCCCATGTTGGACAGAATAGGAGATAGCAGCTGAAGCCAGAGGCCAGAAGTTAGCCTTCCTGGAGATCTAAGCCTTTTCTTGGAGCCTCAAAAGGCCAGGCCTTCTACTTCCCCTTTTGCAGCACCAGGGTATTCCAGTGATCACCCCTGATGTTCCAAGTCGTGCTCAGCCTTGGGAATGAGAGAGATTTCAAATACGTTATTATGTACCCAAGGAAGAAATAAGACCACAAAGGCTTAGTCCATTTCTAGGGCAGGAGCTTTTTGATTTTTTTTTAAACCCATCTTCTCACCTGTCTGTTTGCCTCCATGTAGAGTCCCAACGTGCTCACTCGAGAGCAGAGACCCTCTTTCATGATGTGCACATAGCAGCGTACCCGCGATCTGGACAAGTCTTCCCATCTATCTCTGCGACAGGCATTCCAGCAGGTGTCATAGGGGGCCGAGGTGAGGGCACTGGCTTCTTTTATAAAGCTGTAAATATCTTTAGAACAAACACCCAAATTAAGTAAGTAAATGAGAGAGACAGACAGAAAGAGAGAGAGGGATATGACAGAGAAGATACAGACTCAGGCAATATTTCAAAAAGGATATATTTAACACTTCACCCTGAAACTCACCTGTGAAGCTCTTCCTAGTGAAGTCCCATTATAATTGTGAAGAATAAGTTAAATGGAAAGAGTCAGTGTATTTTTCTGTATTACATAAAATGCTTAATAAGACACTCTAAAAGCAAGTTTGGTCAGTAAGTATGGCTAAGGAAAATAGAATAAATGATGCTTGCAAATTGTGAAAAAATACAAGCAGGTACCCAGGCTTTACTGATCAGCCATGCCTGCTTTGTGCAGCTAGTCTCTGTTACTGCAATAGGCAGCCGAGCCATGACAAAAAGAGCACACAACCTGCCTGGCCTCCAGTTTTGAAACTCTTATAACAATCCTTTTAGTTTATGACAAAAAAACAGAGAAACTTTGAATAACCTGTCTTAGGTCATAGAGATAATAAGAGACAGATCAAACCCAAGTTGTCTCAGGCTGAGCCCTATAATCTTTTTTTTTTTTTTTTTTTTAAACTGGGGATTAAACTTATGACCTCACACTTGCCAGGTATTTGTGCCATTGGGCTAAATCCCTAGTCCTGATTTTTTTTTTTTTTACAAAGTTTATTTGAAAAAGTATAAGTGAAGAGGGAAAAACTGGTTCTGTAGAGTGAGGAAAAAGCACTATAAAAGAACACTCTGGAGGATGCAAGGTGGGCTATCATGAGGAAAGACAAACTGCCCAAGTCCTATAATTTTAACCAATATTCTATACTGTCTTAGTTTACTTGTTTGGTAAATACTTTTCTCAGAGGATAAAGAAACATGGAACTGGGGCATAGACTAGGAATATGAGAGCAAACAAGATAAATCTCATTTCCATATCTTGGAATGGAGACAGTTTAGTTGATCTCTGGTTGGACTATAATTACATACTTCCTCACCTGCCTTCCTTTGATGGAAGAGGCTGAGTATAATCAGAGCTTTTGGTGATCTGCTCAGAACCTGAAGAACCAGGGAGCAGAGACAGAGCTATGAACAAGACAATGGGGTTGGAAGCAAGCCTAGCCTGTCCCTGAAAAGCACAGTGGTGGAATCTGCCTGAGTAAGCCTGCCCAGAACTCAGGAGTGGGGTCAGCTAGTTTGTCTTGCCCCACAGACTACAGAAACAGTGCTGTGTTAAGACAGGCATTCTGTGATACCAAAGCCAGACAATGATAAAACAAAAAAAAGGAGACTACAGAATAGTCCAATATCCTTGACGAACATAGATGTAAAAATCCTTAAAAAATACTTTTTAACTGAATTCAACAACACATTAAAAAGATTATAGCCGGGGATTTAGCTCAGCAGCCTAAGCGCCTGCCTCGCAAGTGCAAGGTCATGAGTTCGATCCCCGGTACAAAAAAAAAAAGATGTGGTATTAAAAAAAAAAAAAATTATATTTCAGGGGCCGGGGAGTTAGCTCAGTGGTGTAAGTGCCTGCCTGGTAAGCATAAGGTCATGAGTTTAATCCCCAGTACAAAAAAAAAAAAAAAAAAAAAATTTATACTCCATAGGGAAAAGAAAAAGACTGGCCTCTTGGGCTGGACTAAGCTGTTGACCCAGTCTCTCAAGATGCTCCTAACCCTGCCCCTCTTAGCACACCAAACCTGAGCACTGACCTAAGAATTTCGGTTCCTTTTTCTTTAGATCCTCCTCTTTTTCTTCTTGTCCCTGTTGTGAGGAAGCTGAGGAAAACTGTTTTCTTACTAGGTATGGAATCAGCTCACTCCGGATAGAAATGATTGATCTAGGAAGAAAGAAATACCAAGTATGAGACACTTGAGTAGAACATACCAGGATCAAAAACTGTGCAGGCCAGCACAAGCCAAATCCTGTTCCTCCCACCGTGAACTAACAGAGATCAAGTGTGGAACAAACTGGCATTTCTGGAGAAGATCTGAGCTCTCTTTATCAGCTTTAGGCTGGGAGCAGTGTCCTGAATCTGAGAATCTCTCCTTCTAGAAAGGCTCTTTCTGTTTTATTATTTACAATAATGACTATTCTAAGTTTAATGGAGATCCCCTTTATTAGGTTAAGAATATTCTTTTATTCATTTATTTTTTAGGTTAAGGAAGTTCTTTCATTTCTAACTTGTTAGAAATCTACAAATGAATACCAAATTTTTTTAAAAAGTGACATCAGTTTATTTCTTAGAAAGGTAATTCTAGCCAGCAAGGTGGAAGAAGGCCTGAGACAGACAAGGCTAAAAAAATCAGCCTTCCCTCTCTGAGAGGTGAGATAATGAGCCCATAAACCTGACTGTGCTACACAGTGCTACCTTCCCTGCCCTCCTCTACCCCACAGCCCTCAGAACCACTCAGTCACTAACCCAGGACCACACAGACTGAGAAGACTGGAAGGTGAGGCGAAAGGCTAAGGAGGAGAGGGAACTCCAAGGCTACTCTATTCGCGGTTTCTGTTATTTTTGAAGGATCAAGCCAAACACCTTTGAAAAATTCTATGTAAGCTGGGAATTCTTGTAATGAATTTTAATGTGATTTTTCTTTTGATCCTTTGATGGAGGTTAAAAATTTCCATATGAATACAAACAACGAAACAACACAGATTCTTAGCCCTTTTTCTCCCCTTTTAATGCTCCAAGCCAGTGTGGATAGCAAATGTTCCTTGCCTCCCTTCACTGGAAAATAAGTCAATTAGTTCCTTTTGAAGAAGGGACAAAGAATGGGCAGCTGTGGGATTTCAGAACCATAGTATTTGCATTATGGACCAAAACAGAATGAACTGTCATGGCAAGAGGCAAGCGAACAAGCCTTGGCATACAGACCAGTCAGTGGAAACTCAAGGACATCAGTGATTTGGACAGAAGATATGAAACCAATCTGCCAGGTCCCACCTACTTCTGCTGGAGCTTAGCATTAGGTTAATTCCCACATTAAAAAAAAAAAAATCCCACAGTGCAGATGACTTAGCAACCCAGTAAATGACAGAATTACTCTTCCTGCTTTCTAGTCAGAGTGGAGGCAACTCAAAGCTGTGCCAAGAAGTCATATAAGGCTACTATAAACTTGGGCTTGGTGGAGCACAACTGTTATCCCAGCAGTTGGGAGCCTGAGGCACAAGGAACATCATGAGTTCAAGGCCAGTCTGGGGTACACAGTGAGTTCAAGGCCAGCCTGAATTACAAAGTGAGACCCTGACTAAAAATCAAGCCAAACTAAACACAAATAAACAAAACAAAACAAAAAGATATAACTCAAAAGGCCCTAGGCTCAATCCCCAGCAACTACTGTGAACCTTTGTGAACATCCTGACCTTGGGCCTGAAGGCTACCCTGCCCCGGCCAATCTTTCTTCATTCTTATTCTATTTCTCACACTTTTTCTGCAGTGCTAGGTTTGGAATCCAGGGGCCTCAAAACATGAAGTAATCTCCTCTCTTCTACACCCTTCTCAGAAACATTTCATGTCATGAGATTACTATAAAAGTTCCTTTCAAGAAATCACAAAGAAGTACAAATCTACCAAAATAAAACCCATAAATCTGTATAACCAATATACATTAATAAAAAAAGATGTCAATAAAAGGAAAAAAATCACAAAGGAGAATAACAGCTTTGACTATTGGCTGTAAACAACAATTTCACTGTTACGGTTTATGTCAGATGGCCTCCCTAAGTCTCATGCAATCATGGATGCAGTTGAATCTAGTGTTCATGATTGGTTCACTGTCTGGCACTGGGATTGGTGGTATGAGTGCTATACCTGCCCAAGGATGGAACCAGCAATGTAAGGGTGGGAAGAAGGTGTGTCCTCTCTCTTTTGTTGTTTATGCTTGCTGTTTGTGGTCACCATGAACTGCTGCCCCTCAGCCATGTAATTCTGCCTTGGAGCCAACTGAGTATGGACTGAAACCTCCAACCTGTAAGAAATAAACCTTGCCTTGGGGCTGGGGATATAGCTCAGCAGTATAAGCGCCTGCCTGGCAAGCATGAGGTTGTGAGTTTGCTCCCTGGTTAAAAAACAAAAACAAAAACAAAAACAAAACACTTCAATTTTCCCTTCCCTAACTTTGGGTGTCAGGTATTTTGTTTCAATGAGAGAGCAAAGTAACTAAGACATCCACCAAAATGAAAAGACAAATTAATTGCTATAGGACAAAGGAGTAAGATTTTTCACAGAAAAATATATATATTCCTAAAACATGTATAATATTTTCAAAGAAATAAAAATGAACATAAGATGCAATTTCTATTCCAATTAAATTAGTAAATGTAACATGAATTGTCTTTCTGGTAAGAGTACTTTGAGAATAGTGACTCTCATACAGTGGGAGTCAAGAGAGTAAAATTGTTGTCAAAGAGTAATTGTGGTGCTGGGGAAGGTGGCACATGCCTGTAACCCTAGCACTTAGGAGGGTGAGGCAGGAGGATAATCAAGAGTTCCAGGCCAGCCCACACTAAAGAGCAAAAACAAACAAACACAAAAACAAGAGTAATTGGCAATACACAGCAAAAGACTTGAAGATATACATATTAGTTCATTCTGTAATTCTGTTTTTGTAAATCTATTCCAAGGAAAATCCATTATGTTCAATAAATATCTTCAGAATAAATGAAATAATTAGATTTAAAAAATCTTTAAGAAGGTGCTCTTCTAATATTATTTATAAAAAATAGAAAACAATAAAAAACCAAAACTAGGATGATATTACTACTATTAATCATCATCATCAAACTGAGAATAGTGGTTCATGCCTTTAATCCCAATACTGGGAAACTGAGGTAGGAGGACTGCAAATTTGAACCTAGCCTGGGCAATTTAGGCACTTATTGAGACTCTGCCTCAAAAGAAAAATATAAAAAAACCTGAGAATGTAGCTCAGTGTGAAGATCCTGTGTTCAATTCCCAGTACTACAAAAGTAAACAAATAAAAACAAAGCCAAAACTAAAACAAAAATCAGATGTGGTGCTACACACCTATAATCCCAGAATTTGGGAGGTTGAGACATGAAGATCACTGCAAATTTGAGACCAGCCTGGGCTACAAAGTGACCTTGAGACCGGCCTGCAGTGTACTCAAGACCCTGTATCAAAAACACCAAATAGGGGATGGGGATTTAGCTCAGCGGCATAAGCGCCTGCCTTGTAAGCACCCTAAAAAATAAATAAATAAACAAACAACAAAACCCAAACAAAAAACCTAAAACAAAAACCAAACCACCTATAAAACAGAATATCACATAGATGTAACTGTTATTGCAGACTCTTTTTTTTTTTTTTGGTTCTGGGAATTGAATTCACAGCCCTGCATTTGCAAGGCAGGTGCTTATGCCATTGAGCTAAATCCCTGGACCTCTTTTTTTTTTCTTGACACAGGATCTTGCTATGTAGTTCAGGCTGGTGGTGAACTTCCAGGAATCCTCCTGCTTCAGCTTCCTGAGTGCTGTGATTAGCTGTGTATCAGCACACCTAGTCTATAAACAAGTTTTTGATAACACAGGAAAATGAAATAATACTAAATGAAGAAAGCAGAATATTATTTTTAGCTCAGGCAATTTAGCAAGACCTCATCTCAAAATAAAAAAAGGCTGGGGATGTAACTGAATGTGAAGGCCCTGGGTTTAGTCAGTCCTTAGTATCACAAAAAACAAAACAAAACAAAACAAAACAAAACAAAACAAAACAAAACAAGAAGAAAGAAAGAAAGAAAGAAAGAAAGAAAGAAAGAAAGAAAGAAAGAAAGAAAGAAAGGGAAACTCAAAAACTACTCTAGTTTAATTTGTCTGGCAATAATTTGGCAGCAATAGCACCTCTAGATATTCGTACACAGCCAACAAATAACAGGTGAGGAGATTTGTCTTTTTTTTTTGGTACCAGGGATTGAACTCACAACCTTGCACTTGCTAGGCAGGCACTTATCCCACTGAACTAAGTCCCCGGCCCAGGTGAGGAAACTGTAAATCACATTCTCTTGGTTTAATTTTGTTATAGTAGAGGGACCATCATACAATCTCTAGTACATCTAAGGATTAAGGACAGGAAACCAAGTACAGCCAAGTCATATGGATGCCAGAACTGAACCATAACGCACTAAGGCAACAATTGCCTGTCTCTTATGGTATTATACAGTCCCTCATTTCTATTTCCTATTTCTATTCTGCTTTCCCATGTTATTCACAGCCTTCTAGCTCTTCCATAATGTCAGCATGCAGGGCTTTAATTATCACCATGATTCTGACCTCACTGCATGGTTGCCTACATCCACTCTTGCCCTCATAAGAAGGACCTGTCCTTTCTCCTCTGCATTCCTATGTAGCTGAGGCTTGGATGCTGTGCCTGCTCTCCTACCTCACAGATGTGTGTGTGTGTACATATTTGGAATACAGATATGGCTAAGCAATCAGCTTATCAACAGTGAATGATTCTGTTGAGACTCTGGCTGTATAATGTTGAACAAATGACTTTCTTTTTTTGTAGTGCTGGGGACTGGAATTTAGGGCCTTGTTCTACCACTAAACTATACTCTTGACTGAACAAATGACTTTTGAGCCTCATTTTTTCCCCCTTATTATAAGGATAATACCTAATCAGGTAACTTTTTTTTTAATTTTGGAACTGAGGATTGAATTAAGGACTGCACATTGAGCTATATATATGTCCCCTTTTCTATTTTGAGAGTCTTACCAAGTTACCCAGGCTGGCCTTGAACTTGTGAACCTCTTGCCTTAGCTTTCTAAGTAGCTGGGATTATAGGTGTCTACCATCTGTAGACATCTTGAGAGAACTTTTTTTTCCCTCAGTACACCTTGAGAGAACTTTTTTTCCCCTCAGTACTGAGGACTGAAACCAGGGCCTTCATTCTGAACTATGTTCTTTCTTTCTTTCTTTCTTTCTTTCTTTCTTTCTTTCTTTCTTTCTTTCTTTCTTTCTTTCTTTCTTTCTTTCTTTCTTTCACAGGGCTAGTGATTACCTATACTCCTAGCCTAAGAACTATTTTAAAGACTGAACACTCTAGGTATTATCAGGGTGATAATTACAGCCAATGCAAGCTGAAGTTATGAAACAGCCAGAAAACCATCCTAGTTGTACCCAGTATATGGATGGTTAATTAAAGGTAATTTCCCTCTTTCTTCTCTCTCTGCATTGAAGGTCAATTTCTTTCTTTCTTTCTTTCTTTCTTTCTTTCTTTCTTTCTTTCTTTCTTTCTTTCGTTCGTTCGTTCGTTCGTTCGTCTTTTTGAACAGGGTCTTGCTATGTAGTTCAGCCTGCTATTGAGCTCACTTTGTAGCCCAGGCTAGTGCTGAACTTGCAACGATCCTCCTACCTCAGCCTCCCAAGTTCTGGGATTGCAGGTGTGTGCCACTATACCTGGCTTCCTGAAGGCCAAATTCTAAGACTAAGTACTGGACAGCAAGATCATTTTCTAACAGAGGTTCACTGTAACCTTGTATTATTTTGTTCAGGAAAGAAGTACTCAGCTTAACTTTTTCCTTTAAAAAAGATTAATTTTTTTGTTTGTTTTTCTGAGATAGGGTCTCACTATGTAGTTTTTTGAGATAGGGTCTCGCTATGTAGTTCAGGCTGGCCTAAACTCACTGTCACCTAGGCTGGCCTCGCACTTGAGGTGATTATCCTGGTTCAGCCTCATGAGTGCTGGGATTATAGGCACAGACCACCACACCTGTTTTTTCTTTCTTTCTTAATTTTTTTCTTTATTTTTATATGCTTGTATTAATAATTATTTTCATCATGGGGAGTTGGTAAAGGTACATGACATAAATTAATTATTTTTTATTCATTTCCTTTTTCTTCCTCTGATTCTCTTAAAAGCTTAGCAGGTATAGCAGGTTAGAAAAAGGAGAAAAAGACAAAGTTTTTCAGAATTCTTTGCTAAAGAGAAATCAGGACAAATCCTGGTGTAAAATGCCTGTCTCCCATGGCTTTTGCTGAGGAAGTCAGAATATTGCTTGACTCCTTCACAGGGCCAGTGCCACTCCAGGGCCTTGTGTCAGGTCTCTCTTGGAGCAACATCTGGTAAGATAAGCAAAGGACCAGGCCAATACCTGGCCTTTTACAGCTTGAGGCCAACTTCATTAGGCTTAGTCCCAGATGACTGGTAAAAGAGATCACTACTGAGGGATCACAGCCATATTTGGTCTAAGCTTTGCTCTGACCATGTTTTAAATTAAAATGTACAAAGTCTTTGGACATTCCTCTATCATATTCCATTCAGAGGTGGATAAAAACTTGTAAGGGATGGCAGTATAGCTCAGTGGTAGAGCTTGCCTAGAATGTGCAAGGTTCTGGGTTAGTTTCATCCCCAGCACTGCAAAAAACTAAAATAACAAAAAAAGTTCTAAAACACATACACAGTCCAGTTACTAAACTTCTTATCTAAGAGGACACAAATCTCTCTAAAGGCTTTCACATAGCGTTTTGTTTTGTTTTGTTTTGTTTTTTGTACCGGAGATCAAACTGATGACCTTGTGCTTACCAAGCAAATGCTTGAAACACCAAAGCTAAATCCCTGGCCCTTGCTTTTTTTTTTTTTTTTTTTTGAAATGGTTTCAGTATGTAGTTCAGACTGCCCTTGAACTTAGCATGTAGACCTGGTTAGCCTCAAACTTGTGGCGATCCTCTAGTGCTGGGATTTCAGTGTGTGCCACTATACCCAGCTCTTCCTATAGTTTTTCTGCTCCAGAAATCTGTCTTCTTTCACTGCAGATGTAGTAAATTACTCTGTCATCCATCATGACATCTCCTTTTCTCGCATTCACTAAGTATATACTGAACACCTTAACAATTCACTGGATATCGTTCTCAGAGAACTTGGCTGGGTGATATTAACGTGCAAACAACTAAGAAGACCTAAGTATGATTTTGTAGAAAACTTGGAGTTTTTTACATAAGAACACAAGGTAAAATATTTTAAATTTCATAGGAAAAATATAATAAAGTCTTGCTTAAGGACCTCCTTCTCTTTTTCTTTTTTTAAATTTTTGGGGTCTTTGGAGACAGGGTCTTGCTATGTAGCTCAGGTTGGCTTCGAACTCACAGTGATTCTCCTGCCTCAGCCTCTTGAATGCTGAGATTACAGGTGTGCACTACCATGACTGGCACTCTTTTGGTTTTTAAAACAGCACTTTTTTTGGCCAGGGATTTAACTCAGTGGTGCAAGTGCCTGCCTGGCAAGTACAAGGTCATGAGTTCGATCCCCAGTTAAAAAAAAAAAAATCTAAAACAGCATTTTTTCTATGGCCAAAGGTGTGGTCTTCTCTCTTTCCTTTTCTTTTCTTTTGGTTTGCTGAGACAGCGTCTTGCTATACAGTTCAGGCTGGGCTTGAATTCACTACATAGCCCAGGTTACCTTTAACTCGTGGCAATCCTGCCTCAGCCTCTCGAATGCCGTCCTAGGCTAGTCTTGAACTTGTTGTGCATCTCAGGCCGGCTTCTAAAACAGAAATCCTCCAGCCTCAACCTCCCAAGGATTGGAATTATAGGCATACAATACCATGCCTGGTACTCCTCCTTCACTCTGCTGGTAGAGGGTTCAACCCAGGAAGCACTGATCCAAATACCTACTCCATTTTATTTATTTTCTGACAAGATATCACTAAGTTGCACGGCCAAATTTGTGATCCTCCTGCCTCAGTTTCCTGAGTAGCTGAGGTTACAGGTATGTGTCACTACTAAGACTATTTGTTAAAAAATCGGGAATTATTTTAGCTTTCAAGACCTTCTACACATTGCTACCTCTCACCAATTCAATCTCACTCTAGTCAATCTCTTTTCTCATAACTTCTCAAAGGCCTCCTGGATTCTTGCCAGGAATAAAGAATCTCTCAATTACTACTTTAATGTGCCCTACTGTTTCTTAAACTTTTTTTAATACATTGAAATTTACCAATTTTTAAGATATGCCTTTTGATTCCAGCAACTCTGAGAGGTAAGGGTAGAGGGTGAGAGGAAAGAGATAAGGGTCTCTTCACAGATTTTGAGATGAGGAGGTAGTTGGAGGTGGAGAGCAGTATTGCTTATTATAGCAGCCTCTGGGAAAGTCCCATGGGCAAAGGTTGTAGCCAGGACCTGCAGTCATGTCATCAGTTTCAGGCTTGTCCTCCGGCCGTATAGTAACTGGTAATGGCCAAATGAACTACAAACAAAGCTACTGCAAACTCAGTATGAAGGCCCTAGGTTCAATCTCCAGTACTGAAAACAAATTAAAAAACAAAACAAAACGATTACAGCCACGATGAGGCTATACCAGCTAGGATGAGGCTAGCTTTGGTGTAAAACTATCTGCACATCCAGACACCAACAGCCACAATCATACCGTATTTGATAGTTTTAAAGAAACAGGTTTTTTTAGGTGTGATAATGATATTGAGGGTTTTTTTTAAAGTAATATTTCCCTACCTATTTCTCTGAAGATTCTAGTTGCTTTCTCTTAAAAAATCCTTGAGATCCCAGAGACCTCCACCACCCACCCATATGAAGGGGGTCGGAAACATGACAAGACAGAGAAACAGCAAAAGGCCTCCAACCGCCAAACCAGGGAAAGTGAGTCCAATAGAGGTAAATGCAGAGGAGATTGAGGGCAGCAAACATGTAATATCAAACACGGCCTCATCGGAAATAAAGAAATACCTCATTGGCGAATTTAAATCTGAAATTCTAATTCAGGTGAAGCAAGATATAAGAAGATTAATAAAAGAAATCCTGGGTAATCCTCAAGTAGACACAAATGAAAGAATGGAGGAACCCAGAGAAAGGAGAGAAGCCTTTGATGAAGTATATAAACAAAATCTAAAATACATGAAACATACAAAGAGAATATCAGGAAATTAAAAACTCCATTGAAAGCTGGCAAAACTTTTTTTTTTTTTTTTGGTCTTTTTGAGACAGGGTCTTGCTATGCAGCTCAGACTGGCCTTGAGTTCACTTTGTAGCCCAGGTTGGTCTCCAACTCAAATGATCCTCCTGCCTCAGCCTCCTGAGTGCTTGGATTACAGGCCTGAGCTACCATGCCCAGCCCTGGCAAAACGTTTTAACAGAAACTAAAGACAAACTTTCAAAACTTGAAGATAGATTTGCAATGTATGGTCTCTTAAAAATAACAAGGAACCAGGAAGCTACGATACAATGGCTAGAAGATAACAAGAGGACTTATTTATTTATTTTTTGGTACTGGGGATGGAACTCATGACCTCACACTTGCCAAGCAAGCACTTATACCGCTGAGCTAAATCCCCGGCCCAACAAGAGAATAAAAAATGTGAATGAAGATGCAGCGACAATACAAATGAAATAAAAAGTCTATTCACAGAAATAATTAAGGAAAACTTCCCAAGCATAGGAAACGGAAGTGAAGTTCAGATAAATGAGGCATATAGAACTCTGGCTAGCTACAACCAAAACAGATCTACACCCAGACATAGAATAATCAGAATCCCAGAAATCTATCACAAGAACAGAATATTAAAAGTGGTCAGAGAAAAGAAACAGATTAACTATAAAGGAAAACTCATCAAAATCACAGCAGACTTCTCCATGCAAACCATCAAATCATGAAGAGCTTGGAGCGAAATATTCCAAGCCCTGAAAGAAAATAAACTCCAACCCAGATTGATGTAGCCTGAAAAACTGTCTCTCAAAATTAATGGAGACAAGATATTTCCATGACAAAGAGGAACTGGGGGAGTTCGTTACTACGAATCCAACCCTGCAAAGAATATTGAAGGACATTCTAGAAAGAGAGAAGAAAATCACGAGGATTCCAGGAACAATGGCAGAAAGGCCTCAAAGAAAGGGGCAGACAGTGGAATGAAGGAGAAAAGTAAACAAACAACAATGACAGAAAAATAGCACAGCAGAGATTAGACAGAGAAGATTGGTTATACTGCTGTTTTATCTTGACTGATTTTATTCGAATCTGGTATGTTTGAGAGTATCAAGTCTGAGAGTAGAAGCAACTACTCTGAAGATGACAAGATTCAATAGGATACACATTCTGGTTTGATTATTAACTGCCTTTGAAGTCCTATAATGTCTCCAATGTTTAGTTTTTGTTAATAGTGTAATGCAATGGTAAGTTTAATTATACTACGTTTGACGATATAGACAATTTTATTGAAAATAACAAGAGACATCATAGTAACTACTGTAGATCGCCTAGTATTGTGGTTTTATGTGTCCTTTTTATTTCGTGTTTCTCTAGGAATTTGTATTGTTGACTTGTTTTGATTTGTTTCTCCCTTTAACACAGAAAGGCTAGGTATATATGTAGAGACTTATACATGTGTAGAACTTCTAAGTAGTTTACGAGAATGGATTATAGTTATTATAAAGAAAAAAAGATAGGAAAAGAAAGTATTCTAAAGGATACAACTGCATGTATATTTAAGTGTGTAGGATAACCATATTACAAAGTTTTTGTTGGATAGATGAACAGAACTGGTTGCAGTCTCACTGTTTAAATGTCCATTTTATAGGCTTTACTTTTGTAATTTGAACAATTACTTCTAAGAGGGAAATATATAATTATCAACTAGTGATTTCTTACTGGTTACTATTTTTGTTTTGTTTTTGAAATTTTGTATTATTTCTACCCTCTTTCTGTTTCAATTTTTTTTCTTTAAATAAAAAAAAATAAAAAATAAAAAGTGACCAGTCAAAGCCAAAAAAAAAAAATCCTTGAGATCAACTTTAAAAGAACATTTTCTCTTCAGAAACTCAAGATCTGTAATTTACCAATCTATCCCTGGAAAGTGTTTAAGACTCAGAAATCTGTTCTCAAAGCAAAATAGGAAAAAGTATAAATTTTGTTTCTTTGTGTTCATGATAGTATACTCTGGGAAGATGGGCTTTTGTTTCAAAGCTGGAGACAGATCTGCTCGTCTCACTTTTTCCTCTTCAGGGGTCTGCCTCTGATCCTTTGCTAAGTGGGCCCATCTAGAAGATATCTCTGTAGTTGAAGGAAACAACTATAGAGACAAATACTGTTACATAACAGTAGGAGAGTTCACCCTTGTAAAAAGAGGGAAGAAAAGCTTGAAACTACAGAAAGCAGCACTATAGATTACTGTGAATTTTAAAAATATCTTGTTAATTTGTAATACAGGTCCCAAAAATACAAGGAGTGGACTGGTACAGGCAAAATAGTAAATAGATAACACCATTTCATTTTGAAAACAAAAGCAAGAACAACTGCACTATTTTTATAAATTGGTACGTAGCATTAAGAAGATTTAGGGGTGTTGGGGATGTAGCTCAGCAGTGGGAGGCCCTGGATTTGATTACCAGTACCTTAAAAAGTGGGGGCTGGTGTGGGGAGGATACAGGTCAACAGCACAGTGCCTAGGTGACTAGTGCAAGGTCCTGAGTTCGACTGCCAGTACAAAAAAGGGGGGTGGGTTGGAGGGGATACAACCTTCCCAAACTCCAAAACCTTAGCTGGGATGGTGGTGCACATTTGTAATCTCAGCACTCAGGAGGCTGTGGGTGGAGGATCCTCACAAGTTCAAGGCCAGTGTGGGGTACATAGTGGTTTCAGAGCCAACCAGAACTGCACAGTGAGACCTTATTTCAAAACAACAACCACAAGAACAAAAAGAAGCTTGGGATGTGGTATAATTCAAAGATAAAGTACTTGCCTAGCATGTATAACATTCTTGTTTCAACTCCTCCCCCACACCCCTTTAAAATTGTTACAGTTTGTTAAGAACTGTATAGCTCTCTTGGGCTAGGAATATAATGGTACAACACTTGGCTAGCACGTGTGATGCCCTGGGTTCAATCCTCAGCAATGCAAAAACAAACCAACCAACAAACAAACAAATAAACAATGGGCCAGGAATATAGCTAAATTGCATGTTGGAAGTCGTTTGATCCCTGATACCAAAACAAACAAACACAAGAAAACCCCTGTATATTTGACTTTCTGACCTCTGTCTTTCTTACCTATTTTCCATTAGGAAATCTACAACGTATTTTTTCAAGCAGTAGAGATGGGCATCCACGAGACCTGTATGGAAATGTATTCTGGGGTACCTGCAAAAAGAATAGGACAGAAAGGTTCACAATCGGGTAACATGAGTTCCATTTTGGCAGTAGTAGTAGGCAACTGGAATTTGATAAGGTCAGGTCCATGCTTCCTGGAAGACCCTGCCAGTGGATATCAGCTTTGATCTAACCATGTAAAAGTATAAAAGGTCTTCTTAGAAACCCTATCTCATATTCCACAATGCTTTTGGACTTGTAAAGAAATGTAATGAGACATCAAATCATCAATTCATCTTTTTTCTATCACAAACTTTTATAATTCTTTTTGCTTTTTTGGTAATGAGACTCAAACTCAGGGCCTTGCGCTTGCCAAGCAGGTGCTATGCTGCTAAGCTACATCCCCAGCTTACCCACAATTCTTATAAGTAACAGTGTCTTGCCCCTCCTCTGTCTCACTTTCTGAAGGCCACACTTAAACTTTCTTTTATCTCCAAGATTTCACATAATTACTCCATATTCATGGACAATGAAGCAAAATTCTATGAAAACTTCTTTCTACCACCTGCCAATGTGATCAGGGATATACCTTGGCTGGGATGGCTGCCACAGCCTTGCATGTATGAACAGTGGGCCTCTGGGAGGGCACCTCACAAACCCACAGGCGGTAAAGCTAGATGGAGAAAGCAGTGACTTGGGGACCAAGATGGATGTGGAGACTAGGGTCAGTTGGAATGAATATAGTCCTAGGACGGACACCACTGACTGACCACACTTGGCAGGAAAGGCAGGGAAGGACTCAGCATACACATACAAAAAGTATAGAAACTAAATAGGTTTTAGGCGTGAGTCATTAGCCCTTCCCCATACCTGGTGAATTTCAATACTGCAGATCCTGGAAAGAAACCACTTGTTTCTCTTTTTCTTAATTGGTTCTTTGACTTTTGGTTTTTTTACTTTTCTTCTTTTCTGAGATAGTCTTGCTATTAGTTCAGGCTGGCCTTGAACACACTTAGCCCAGATTGGCCTTGAACTCATGGCAATCCTCATGGTTCAGCCTCTCAAATGCTGGGATTACAGGTATGTGCCACCACACCACCAACTTCCTTTGCTCTCTTTTTTTCCTTTTCTTGGTGGTTCTTTAATGTTACATTTAGTTAATTCTCATTAATCTGATCTTTTAATCTCACTTTTCCCTCATCTTTTCTTAATTTTTCAAGTTTTATTTCTTTTTTTCCTTCCCTACCCTTTCCATTTTTACTTATATTACTACTAAGCTTTATCTATCTTTAAATTGTTTCCCTGAAAGTAAAACTTAACTGGAAAATAAGTGCTGATTATTACCATGGTGATGGTCAGTCTCATATTGAAGATTATACCTCACTATTCTCTTGTTTGGGGGATACTCTGTACTGGCAGGTAAGGGAAGGTGACAGGGGTTGGCATTTTTGATCTCTAGTTTTCTTTTCTTTTCTTTCTTTCTTTCTTTCTTTCTTTCTTTCTTTCTTTCTTTCTTTGGTACCAGGGATTGAACTCATGACCTTGCGCTTACCAGGCAAGCACTTAAGCCACTGAGCTAAATCCCCAGCCCATGATCTCTAGTTTTCACGACTGATTATCTTCTGGTTATGTGTTTTTTGGGGAAACAGTTGACTCCGTGCTATTACTGTTGAATTGTTTTCTATTGTTAGTGGTATAGTTGTTGGATTCAGTAGTTATTGTATGTCAGTATTTGGTTTGTCTTTGTGTCTGTATTATAATCACAGACTTATCTTTTCTATTGTTAATAGTGTACAATGGTAGCTTTTATTAGTTCCTATGGCATGTCAATATCCAATTTATCTTTGAATCTATTATAATTGCTGATTTTGTTGCTATTGCCAGGGAAGAGTAGTTGTTGCTAGTAATTGGTTTTCACTCTATGCCAATATCTTGTTTGCTTTGTATCATCAACAATACTGTGGTTCATTTCCAGAAAACTGGTGCTGAGTCAGTTATACTGCACACTCCTCTCCCTAAATTAACAGAGATGGTCTGATCCAAGGGCAGAGGCAAAGACCTAAAGTTAGCCATGCTTGAAGTGCATCAATAGAAAGCAGATACTAACTAAACAGATCTCTATACTAGAAACAAAAAAGTCTTTCCAATATAATCTACCCTAAACCCTCAGCACAAAGCAAATGAAATAAAACAAAACAAACAAACAAACAAAAATAATAGAAACATGTGAAAACAAAGCAACAAAATGCCTCCAAAACCTCTCCACTCAGCTAGGTATGGTAGTGCATGACAGTAATCTAGTACTAGGGAGGCTGAGGCAGGAGGACTGTTGTGAGTTTGAGGCTAGCCTAGATTATGTAATAAATTCAAGGTCAGCCTGAACTGCATAGTGAGACCCTGTCTCAAAAAACAAACAAATGAATGAACAAACAATTTCATGGCTACCAAACTAATACTCCCAAAAATTCTCAAGGATACCCCAGAAAGAGACAAGCAAATGATGCCAAGTCTAGTGGGATGAATGTATCAGGTAGGGTGGGCAGTTAAGCAGAAGTGGGGAAATATGAATTAGCTACAGGAAAATAATGCAATGACAGAAATAAATAAGTACTTTTTAACACACTTCTCAACATGAATGGTCTCAGCCTCCTGAGCGCTGGGATTACAGGTGGGGTTCAGCATGCCCTGCAGATCAATGGCTTTTAAAGCATCTTCATGAAATTTTCTAGTCTGTATGCAGAATAGAATGTCTATGTTTATCCTCAGGGTGCCACTCAATGCCTTGCCTCTGACAGTCTCATAACCAAGTACACATAAGCACCCATGTCTGTACTCAAGTGTTTCCAGGGTTATAGTGAAGACTTCATTTTGAGTTCGGCTGGGGCCTGCTTTCTCAGTCAGTACATTTTTTTGTGAGACATTAGTTCTGCAACCCATTGCTCTCCCTAGTTTGAACATGCGTTGACAATTTCACCTTATCCAAAGCCCATAAATTCTTTTTTTGAGATGGTACCTTGTTATATTGCTGGCCTTGGACTGGCTATACTCCTTCTTTATTAAAACGGATCACTGGTGCTAGGATTCATTAATCTATCTCCTCTCCGAAGCAGGTATTTGATAGTGAAGTCCACCAAGCTTGCATTTTGACTATGGGTGAAGTAGGATGGTGCACAGCATCAGCCTTAATGGGTCCGTCTTTGCTCTAGAGAGGCAACTACTTACTTTCCCACCACTCTCATTTTGGATTCTAGTTCTTTTGTCCACACTTTTATCTTTCCTACCTATATTCTGGGTATTTTAGCATTGGCTTGAATGTATCTCCTTCAGGAATCCTTCCTTCTCTCTTTTTTTTCCTTCTTGTTTTTGTTTTTTTTGTGGGACTGAAACCAGGAATAGTACTAGGGGATAAACCCAGGTCCTTATACAAGCGAGGAAGTACATTATCACTGAGCTCCATCCCCAGTCCAAGCTCCAGCCTTTTTTATTTTATTTTGAGACAGGGTCTAGCTAAGGTTGTCGGATGCTGTCTTGGCCTCTTAAGTAGCTGGCATTACAGGTGTGCACCATGCTCTCTAGCCCAGAGGAACTCTATCATTCGGTTTCCACATATCGTCACTCTTTCTTGGAGAGCATGTTACATGTTGCCAAGGTAACAGCTACTTGCTTTGGGTAGATTACTATTAACTGCCAAAGAGGTCAAAGCTGCATTTGTGTTTCAGTATTAGTTTACCCCAATTTGCTTCTAATATTAACATTCTGAAGTGCTGTGTGTCAGGAACAAAGCTTTAAGTTGTCTAGGGAGCTGTATGAAACAAAGACCACCACATAGATGCTAGTTTGCAGGAACACATGAGGTTAAGGCTCCTCAAATTTTTCTAGCTTTGCTTTAATTAAAAACAAAAACAAAGCACTGGCTGAGCTTGGCAGTGCAAGCAATAATCCTAGTCCTAGGGAGGCTGAGGCAAAAGGATCCCTACGAGTTCAAGGCTAGCCTGGACTACCAAGTGAGTTCAAGGCCAGCCTGAACTGCATAGTGACACCTTGTCTCAAAAAGACAAAACTCTCCCCCAAAATAAGCAAACAAAACAAAACACCAAAAACTGAACACAGGGCTGGGAATACAGCTCAGCAGCACAAATGCCTGCCTGGCAAGTGTGAGGTCGTGAGTTCAATCCCCAGTACCAATAAATAAATAAATAAATAACCAAACCCTAAACACAGAGACATAAATACTATCAACATTATATGAAATAAAATATCTGCAGGACTGTAGAACTAGAGAATAAAAAATCAGGTGAGGAAGGTACCTCAGAAAGAAGGAAACGTATACATGAAAGATAAAATTAATGCATTAAATGTCCAAAGCTCTTAATAAATCTTAAAAAAAAACCCTCTAGTCACTTTAGTCATTAAGATCTTTAAGTCTCCCCAAAAGGACACCAGAGATTTCAGATCCTAACTTCCTTCAAATACATAGTTTGAGAGAAAAATCCCTAGGCCCAGTGCAATGCCAAATATTCCTGAGGTCTGCTTCCTTTTTTCTTATTCCCAGAGTCATCCTGTGTGTGGAGGAACTGAGTTGTTTTTACTTTGGTCACTGCATACAGACAGCAAAGGTCAACTGAGAGCTCCATTTCTAACATGCGCACTGAACAATGATGTTCCAGAAGAGTGGGCAAAAAAGCACTGAAAGGTTAAAAAAAAGCAGTAGAAGGCTGGCCCAGGGTGGTTAATTAAGGCTGTAGAGTGGCTCCGATGGCTCAGCTAAGACTGGAAATATAAATTCATAATGGTGCTTTCATTGTATAATACTCCTCCTGGGAACTTTAATAGAGTCAATAATACAAAGTTGAGGCTTACAAGGCTGGGTATAGTAAAAAGATAAGTAAGGGCATGGAGGGAAAAGCCTGAAGGCATAGGCTCTAGATTCGATGAAGAAAGAAGAGAATGAAGGGAGGGAGAAAACTTATTAAATGAAGGGTTTTGTTTTGTTTTGTTTTTTAAACATATAAACTTACAAGGACAAAGATGAAAAGAAGAAAATCTTGGAAAATAACAATAACAGATTTAGCATATCCAAGAGAGTAGAAACCCAGACTAGACATAGGAAAATCTATCAACAACCTGATTTGTACTATCAAAAACCTGAAAGGATCAGGCAAATGCAGCACAACTGTTACCCACCTAGGTGGAAGACTAGAAGATTTCCTTCGCAGTCCACCTATGACCAGGCCCAAATAAAAGGCTTAAAGGTACTGACAGGCAGGTGTGGTGGTGCATACCTGTAAACCAAGCACTTGAGAGGCTGAGGCGGGAGGATCAAGGGGAGTTCAAGGCCAGGCCAGCTTGAGCTACATAGTGAGCTGTGGTCTCAAAACACTAACCCCCCCCCCCCCCAAGATATTGATATGAGGGTTCTCTTATAGCCATATCACTTTATAGGAGAGTAAAAATATAAAGAGTAAGAACAAAAAAAGTCTCTGTGTTTACATTGGACAAGACCTAGAGAAAAGAGCGTGACCATGACTTCCAAAGTCATTCTGCACCTTCCAACCCCTTCCCAAACTGCAATTAGAGAAGTATTAAGAATTAGGGCTGGTTAGTATCAATGGGGTACTAATTAGGTAAACAGTTTTTGTTTTTTGGTATCAGGAATTGAACTCAGGGCCTTCCACTTGCCAAGCAGGTGCTGTGCTGCTAAGCTACATTCCCATCCCATAGGTAAATAATATTTCAAGACTTACCATACCACCAAGAAAATAATCAAGAGCTTAGACCATTTTCATCATCTGTATTCCCAGAAACAGAGATTTGGCCATGATTTTCGAGGTTTTTACTTATTTCTCCAGATGTAAATGTCTAAGCCTTCCATGATGAAACTGTGAGACATTGGATTCCATTAAAAAAGAACTCCATTAGGAACTTGTTTTAAAATTTCCCTTCCAAGAAAAAGCCTTGACTAGAACCCACAAGAAAACATAACACTGGGGAAAAGTTACAAGATTTCCTTCTGAGTACTTGGGACAAATATCTTTTACTTATGAACTATTAAAAATACATGTCTGGGGCTGGGGATTTAGCTCAGTGGCATAAGCGCCTGCCTTGCAAGCGCACAGTCGTGAGTTCGATTCCCAGTACCAAAACAAAACAAAACAAAAAACACAACAAAACATGCCTGAAAAAAAAACTGTCATGTCTGTCAGAAGAACAACAGGAGTTTTAGAGAGGGATTTATTTATATATTTATTTAGATCTTTTGAGACAAGGTCTTGCTGCGTAGTCTAGGTAGGCCTTGAACTCACAGCAATAGACAGGGTATTTTTAATAAACAACTGAGCCACTTTCAGTTGAAAAAACTGAGGCTTAAAGAAACAAAGTGATTTTGTTCAAGGCCACACAGCTGGTTTGTCTCAGGACTAGATTCCAAATTTTCTAGACTTGAATTTCCATACTTTTTCTACCAGTGACATTTCCCCCCTGCTACACATAAAGCCTCTACAATTCATGAAAAGCATCAGTTAGATATGAAGGAAAGGTTCGCTTTGGTCAAGTCCAATGCGGTCCTAAGAATCTGGGTCCTTTGGAGTAAAGTTACCAGACTACTTGATTGAGACAGCAAATTAGGGGGTGGCAAAACTGTCTGGAGAAGTAGATGTGATCTGTTAGTTACAAAATTCCACAACACTTCAATTCTGCCTTAGCCTCCCAAGTGCAGGGGTTACAGGTGTATGCCACCACACCCAGCCATAAAATATAAATTAATTAAAGAATAAAATAAGGGAGAGATTCTAGGATGGATGGACTTTTCTTCCTTCTTTTCTTTCATCCTTCTCTTTCCTGTTATCCTGTTCCAGATCTTGTAGAGTAAAATGACCATATATATAAAATCATTTATGTATTCAATCATGTATATAAATATATATAATCAATTCCATAAAATGAATGTAACTACTATGTGTTGCAAGCATACACAGATTAAAAAAAAAGAAACAAGCAGTATAAACAAGACTTCCATCATCCTCCCCTCCATCATTCTTAAAAAACAAAATAAAAGAAAAACCCTCCAGTTGAATTCACAAAGTAAAGTCTGTCAGTTACATGGACCTGCTACCCTTTTTGTAAAGTTTTGTTAGAACACAGTCACATTAACTCATTATATCTATATCCATGGAAGCTTTTCCGCTGTAACAGCAAAGTTGAATAAATACAATCCAGATCATATGTCTGAAAAGCCTAAAGTATTTACTATTTTGCCCTGTCAAAGCCCTAAATTGCAGATCCTTAATAATGTCTGGCTACTAGGCAGTGTCCCACTCATTCATCCAAACGAAGTTTTATAGGATTCCCCCTTCTTTCCTCCCTCCCTTTCCTTCTCTTTCTTTCTTCCCCTTCCTCCCTTCCTCTCTTCCTGAGGTGCACCTTCACTCTGTTACCCAGGCTGGTAACAGTCATGGGCTTAATGGATCCTCCTGCCTCAAGTCCCCCAAGTAGCTGGGACTACAGATGTGTCACTATGCCCAGGTGGATGGATGGATTTCTCTTCCTTCTTTTCTTCCATCCTTCTCTTTCCTGTTTTCCTGTTCCAGATTTTATTTTGTTTTACTTTTGGTTTTTGGAGACAAGGTCTCACTGTTTAGTTCAGGCTGGCCTTGAACTCAAAGCAATCCTCTTGCCTCAGCCTCCCAAGTGTTGGGATTACAGGTGTACATGACCACAACCGGCTCCTTGGATTGATTTCTAACTAAATCTTTATTGTTTCCTCATCTGTAAAATGTGCATAATAATAGTATAATTACTTTATAATTATTGTATAATACTTTATATATGTATAAAGTATAATACTTTATAATTATTGTAAAGATTATAAACTAAGCCTTTTAACACGTGCCTCCCACAGTATTTGAAAAACAACAGCTGCTATCATCACAGTCAGCAGCAGCAGCAGTGTCTCTTCTGATGGCCAGGATCAACTACATGAAAGAAGGTAACCCTAGTGAGACAGAAGATTAGGACATGGCAGAGCTGGCTGGGGAAGCAGACATGATCTGTTAATTTCAAAGCTGTGAAACACATGTGCAGAACAGTCCCCAAAGCCTTGCACTTGGATTTCTCCTGAGAACTCGGGAAGGTTTTCAATAAAATACCCTAGACCTGACATCGGGCCTAAGGCATGGAATCCCAGCACCACTTTCTAAGACCTGTATGTTGAAGTTCTCCTGGGTTTTGAGACTTAGATATAAAAGGATACAAATACCAAGAAGAGCTTGCTATTGTGGCTTTCCTCATGGTATTACCTTGCTTTTTCCTCTTTTATTTGGCTAAAGTTCATTCCATAGAGCCTGTAGTTCCACAGAACCCATTTCTCTGTCATTCTTCAATCTTATTTTTTATCAAATAAACTTTGTTAAGGTTTTTTGCTGATTTCATCCAATTCTTTGCTTAGGACTAGAAGAACCTGAACTCCAATGCCAGAAGGAGAGGTAAGCAACCTAGAATCCAGTAACGATTATTTGGTGAGCCACTTTTAGAAGGAGCTACCCATTAACATTTTGCAAGTCAGCAAGGGATAAAGCTCATGTTGGACACAATGAGGCTTTTTATTTTTTCCTTCTTTCTCTCAGTGTCACTCCTAAACTGGGAACTGGAGAACTCATCTCCAAAGTTCCAGGGAGGGGCTTCCTGGCTAGGCTGTGGGGATGGCAGGATGGAAAGCAGGCTTTTGTTTTTCTATCTGCTTACACTCATTCTGCCTGCCGGCTACTAGTCTGAGCATTTGTTTGTTGTACTTTGCTACTCTTTTTGGAAATTAATCTGGTAAGTTGGTTTCCACTTACTTCAGTTTTGTAAATGTCTTTTCTCAGTTTATGTTGTGTTTACTATTTTTTGTTTGTTTTTAATTAACTTGGTCTTAACTTACCCCAGTTCTGAATATTTTTTTGCCCCTTCAGTTTGTATTTTGACATGATGCTAAGATACTGGATGCCCATCTTGGGTGTGGGTGGTACCAATAAATAGGCTTAGAACCTGCATGGACTAATACAGCTTGACATGGGCTTACGTCAATTGCCACCACTCTTTTCTTTTCTTTCTACTAACTGGGCTTTCAAGCTAAGCCTCTGATTTTTTTTTTAATTTTATTTTTTGGTACCGGGGATTGAACTCATGACCTTGTGCTTGCTATGCAGGCACTTATGCCAATGAGCTAAATCCCCAGTCTAAGCCTCTGATTTTGGTGAAAAGGGAGGAACTTCTTTTTTTCAAATTACTTTAACTGTCAGTATGGCCCTTCCCTGAATGGAAGAGAAAAAAATTTGTCCATTTTATTTACTTATTGGTACTGGGAATCAAACTCATGATCTCATGACACTTGTCAGGCAGGAGCTGTGCTGCTGAGCTATATTCCCAGCCCAATTTGTTCATTTTATGGTACTATTTATTTATTTATTTATTTTTGGTACTGGGGATCTAACTAATTTGTCCATTTTAAAAGGAAGCACCTAAGGCTTTTGCCGAGACAGGGCAATGTCTAAGAGGGCCTGTTTAAATCAGCTTTCGCTGATCTGCTTCCTCTCTGTCTTAAATCCCAACTGAGACTATAGTCAGGCTGGGTTTCTTCCTTTTTAGGTACAGATAATTAAAAACCTTATGCTGGATGATCTTAGGTGAACAAATAGTATTTCAAATTTAATTACTATGAGTATATGAAAGAGCCATCCCTATTCTTAGTGTGTGTGTGTTCTCTTCTTTTTTTTTTTTTTTTCTTTTTTTAAACTACTGGAGTAAATTTTCCCAACTGGCTCTATTCTGGTTAAGTAGAATCATCAAGGGACTGGAAATACCAGCTGAACCATCAAGGGGCTCAGAATACAAGTAGAGTCATCAGGGGACTTGAAATATGAGTTGGAGCATCAAAGGGTTCAACTAAGAGACCAAGAGAACTTTGCAAGGGGAAGTTCTGTGCTTCTTTCATGGGAATTAAAGGACTAGGTAAGGCCAACAAGTAGCTTTGCCTCCTTCTAATGAGTTAATGGACCAAATATGGAGACAAAAGCTCTTGTGCGGCTTTCTTCTTATGCTTAATGATGCCAGCATCACTCAGAGATGTCTGTTTAGTCTGTTAAGGTCTCACAAGTGACTGTGGAATCCTTGAGTCTCCTCCTTCTACGTGGAATGCCATCTTAAGGAGTTAAGACCTTGTTGTTTCCATTTTTATGGGCCCCAAGACAAGCCAGTAGGAAACCACTTAGACTTTACCACCACAGGGATTTCACCAACTTTGCTTCTACAGAGTATTCTTGATGAGTGGGAAAAGTTTAATCCTGACAATCTAAAACAGTAATAGTTTATCTACTTTTTTTTGTACTGGGGATTGAATTTATGACCTCATGCTTGCCAGGCAGGCACTTAGGCCACTGAGCTAAATCCCTGGCCAGTTTATCTACTTTTAAAATATGGTTTGGGTTCAGTACAAACTGGAAGGTGGTGAAAGATGGATATGGGATGGTACTTTGAATCATGAGACTATTCTCTGGTTACATTGTTTCTGCTTAAAATAAAACAGGTGGAATGAAATCCATTATGTGCAAGTTTGTTTGAGTCTTTTTGAGATAGGTCTCACTCAGAGGAAAGCAGTAAGCCTTGAGCTCACTTTGTAGCCTGGGCCAGTCTCAAACTTGCAGCAATCTTCCTGCCTCAGCCTCTTGAGTGCTGGGATTACAGGCATGTACCACCACGCGGGACTAAGGTTTTGTGACTATTGCAGGAAAGGCTCAAAAACTATGAGGCCAGCCCTGTCCTGGAACCCTCACTTATTTCTCAGAGTGATGTTGGTCTCTGTGATCTGTTTGATGACACTGGGAGGTCTCTCCTACTTCCTCCTTAGAGTCCCCAGGCCTATTACTCAGGCCCCTTCTTCAGTTACAGATGTAAAAGAGACTAGGAATTATGCAAATGAACAACATGCTTTAAAAGGCGCAGGAAACTGCCCTGGAAATGTTAATTCTCTTTCAATAGAACCAAACTGGGTATGTAAAACTAGAGGGGGACTAAAAATGATGTCTGACATGCTAGCTGCTCTTACCAGGGAGGTAAAGAGGTATACTCAGTTTTTCATAAATATAATAATAAATATAGATCCATCTTTCAAGGAGAAAGAAGCACTAGTGGACATCATGTCATTTGTCAGTGAGTCCCAGATATTTGGCATAGGCTGCAAAACTTTCAGACACCTATGGCCCAATTGCTGCATATAGCCTTTTACGCCTTCAACAATTGGGACCCAGAGGCAGCCAGCACACTGCTCTGGTAAGTGGCTGTGGCCTCCCAAGCCGCGGCCACCCCAGGGCGAGAATCACATTAGCGCTCCCAGAGATCCTTGCCATATTGGAACTTGGGGCACTGGGAAAACAGGCAGCCAGCTCACTGCTCTGGTGGGCAGCTGTGAGCCTATCAGCCCACAGGCAAGGAATCAAACATCCACCCCCCACCATAGCAAGTGTGAACCAGACATCTGAGCATCTCTTGCGAGTCTGACTATATGCAATATAGCAAATAAGGGGGATTTTCTTCTGCCATCTCTTTGAAGGCAAATATTTTTATCTCTGTTTTGCTCTGTTCTGATCAATGGTATTGCTCTATTTAATATTGTTTTTATAATTTCGGTATTTCCTTCGATATTGCTCTACCTGATTGAAGGAACAACTATTGTGAAGAAAACTAGATATACTATTGTACCTATTGCTGTTATC